>JAWZYU010000357.1:0-167000 GCA_038380435.1 Ryuthela nishihirai | reverse complement strand
CTAGATGCTTATGACCTGGCCATTTAGCTCATTGTGTGCAAAAATATGCCGCTAAGAGGTAAAACAACGCTGAGAGGTGTAACAACTGTTTGGATAAGATTGAGAATATCTTGGAAAACAGCAATTCGTTTTATGGTCCTTGGGCATATGTTCCAAATCGCACTGTATTCCCTGATTGAGTTTATCACAAATATCTATGGATTTCGCATTTCATCGGGATTTAAAAATACACTCCATATTTGTTTTAATTACTTTGGAAGGCAAAAGAAAATTTATAATTTTTAATTTTTCAACAATTTTGCTTTTATCACAAAAACGAAAAAAAAAAGTACCCCTTACTTTTATATTCATATTCCTATATATCGCAAAAGAACTGCATTAAGAAATTGCTCCAAAAAATTTTAATTCTTCAAGTAATGGATTAATAACAAAAAATCTGAAGGTCGGAAGAAATCACAAAATATTTTTCGATTTTGAAAAAAAGGTGCACGTGTTTTCAGAAGCGTGACAGTTGTGTTTTAGGATAGCGCGAGAAATTAAAATTATTTTCTCATCTTAATTGGCAATGAGATTACTCTGAGTATGAAGGTTTAGCTCTTTGGCTAGAGACTAAAAAATTTGTACTCCTCTTTGAAAAATTCTCTTTAAACGAATCAATATTAAAATTTTTGCCAGGTTTTTGGATGGGAGAGGTTAGATGACATAGATAATGGGTTTATAAGTAGAGAGAAGAATTGTTTATAGTCTTCTGTTACTGAATAATACTTTTATTAAAAGACTTAAAATCTTAGAACATCGTTTCAGTTAAAACAATCCACTTCGGCTGGGATTGTTTCTCTGAGAATCACTTTTGTAAAAGGCAATGGAAAAAATGGCCACGTGAAAAGGGCTACAAGAGGTTTGGTGCAGAGGATCCACTGGGCAAACTTCAGTAGATAGATATAAGCTTGCCATCAAGGCTATTCAGCATGTATTTCTTTAACATGCACAAGTTATGACTCTCCAACAGACAGGACTACTGCTTAATGCCCCTTCCGAAGTACGGCAGGCTTTTGAATCCCATTCACAATCCCATTTTGGCACTTTAGCGGGAATATCCCAAGAGGAATTCGAACTCCTCATCGGAGGCTAATTTCACCATGAACTAACAACACCTTCAACCTTGATTCGAACTGGAAATATCCGGTTAAGAGCCTAGCTCGCTATTGGCTGAGTTAATCCTCAGCAGTACCTGCCAAGACATTTTGTCGTCTTGAGCGAACTTACTTTTTGAAACCCTGGAAGCAATTTTATTCTTTGGCAATCCAAGTAACTTTATTTTTGGTACCCTCCAAGAAATGTTTTCCCAACTCAAGAGAACTTAATTATTTTGCCTTTACAACTATATTTCACTTTTTGCCGTTGCAACTATATTCTATTTTTTGCCTCCTCAGACAATCACACCATTTTGCTGTCTCATTATTTGAAATAAAATGCTCGCTGAGTCATTAATAGCAGGATTAGTCAGAATTATCTGAATCTGGGTTGGGTTACCTCTGAGCGGCACTTTTTTGCACACCATGGGCTAAATGACCAGGTCACAAAGACCACGAAGGCTCAGAGAAGGTTAGGGGAGGGGACCCATTGGAACAGCTGTTGGGAGACAGATGGTAGTCTCCCGTAAAGGCCATCCAGTGTGTTCTTTAAAGTACACAGGGTATGGCTCTCCTGCACACGGGGCCACGGCTTAACGTCCCATCCGACGGACGGCGGCCTTTCCAAGCCCATCGGTGTCCCCTACTGACCGTGGGCAGGGCACGGAGTTTTGCGGAGATAAATCTCAACGCTGACCCAGCTGGGACTCGAACCTGGGAACTACGGACTACGAGCCTTGCGCGCTACCGACTGAGCCACCCCCGCCCCTATCAAAATCTGTTTCGCTTTTAGCGAAATATTCATTCATTTTAAGAATTCATTTTATTTCCTAAATAACCTTTCAATCTACATAGCGACAAGACAAATAATATTAACCAGAACGAAGAATAGGTAGTTCGGCTGCTTTGTAATATAAGATTAAGGTTTAATTTTAGTGTATTAATTTTAGTGTTCAATGAACAAGTATAAAACTTTTTTTTCATAAAAATTCATTTATTATCGTGAGGATATGTGTACGTTCGAAAGTGGAGATGGGGGGGGGGAACCACGGACGTACTCAGGGGCGTTGGGTTGTTTTACCTCTGAGCGGCACTTTTTTTCACACCATGGGCTAAATGGCCAGGTCACATGGACCCCGAAGGCTCAGAGAAGGTTGGAGGAGGGGACCCACTGGAACAGCTGTTAGGAGACAGATGGTAGCCTCCCGTCAAGGACATCCAGCGTGTTCTTTAACGTGCACAGGGTATGTCTCTCCCACACACGGGGCCATGGCTTAACGTCCCATCCGACGGACGGCGGCCTTTCCAAGCCCATCGGTGTCCCCTACTGACCGTGGGCAGGGCGGGGAATTTTTACTCAGGGGGGAAAGGGGGAAGTGATTCCACGTGAAAAGAAACCGGGGAATAGATTAAAGTAAGGTTTCCTCCGATGGTCAGCTTTCCTTTTATAGGACTGCTGCCATGTGAGGTTGGGGTTGAGGTGCGCCTATAGGGCGTATTCCTTGCCCCCGGCTCTAGATGAGCACGGCTTTTCATAACCAGGTAGTGCTGTACAAGCGGAACCGGGAATTGCCGTGGTTGCATAAGATCGCAACAAAAGAGATTCCACGTGAAAAGAATTAACATGGAACTGGTAAACTGATAAGTATTTAATCATAATTTCTAAGTAACGACATTATAGCTCTAGCCAATGTGACTGTAAAGGGAAATTGTCAGTCGAAACCTATCCTTTCCACTTGCCTGTTTCTCACTGATTGGTACCAAGTCTTTAAAGACTGTCCACGTGACTACTTCGTTGCACTTCGGCGTTGTAAGAGATCCTTCGTAGCGGTAATAAGGCATCAGGTCATCGGGAAGTAAATCCTCCAATTTGAAGTCGTCCAGGTCCACTTTGTCCCCTTCTTTCTTCACATTTTCCAGTTTGTCGATGATTACATCGAAATCATCATTGTCATCGGAATCCAACTGCAAAGCATCGAATGGAATTAAGTGTAAGAATCACATTTTTAGGAATTCTGTGCTTCGACACAATATTCACATAAATTTAGCAGTATTCTCTACTAGACCCAGTTCAGGTATTAAAAATAATATAGACCTCACCTTCTTGCAGCTGGGTTGAATTGCTGTCAATATTCACATTTCCATCCCCTTGTTGTTGTTTTTTTATGAAAGATACGCCATCTCACTGAACTTGATAAACCGGTTAATGTGCATACGACATTTATTACGGAGAGTGCCAATGTGTCGCCGAAACGCTTTAAGTGCGTTCACTTAAAATTTTGATATAACTTTCATAATTTTCATTAAATAAACTCAATGAAAGTATCATCTAGGGTTATTATTGTGTGTGTGTGTGTGTGTGTGTGTTAACCTGGTTCAACGATGGCGCATATAAATTTAGACCGGAACTGCTAAATAATAAATATGACAGCAGCAGCTCAAAGAAATATAATCTCACCGGACAAAAAAATTAGTCATCTCCCACCATAAGACCACCATCTCCCACCACCCCGTTCGACAGCAACAGAGGGCGCACCAGTAATAAACGCGTCCTACAAATAGCTGTGCCATGCGCTACGGGGTTCAGTGACAAGTGGTTGTGTGCCACGTGTGTGTTAGGCACTCCGTGAAACATGGGTCGCGACAAAGATGTGAACGAGTGGCAAAAAGGTGTTATTGCATTTGGTCGAGCCAAAGGGCATAGTGTACAAGTTGCTGCCTTTGCAGGTGTGTTGAAACGTACTGTTCAAAGGGTCTTCCAGCAATGGTGTACATCGCAGTCCACCGCTAATCGTCACCAGAACTGCAGCAGAAAGACTGTGCTCACCAATAGGGACCGCCACAGTATGATACGTACTATTAGGGCAAACTGCTTTGCAACGAGGCAGGAATTGCTCCAGTCAGTCAATGCAGGCCTACAACAAGCTGTTTCCAAACGAACACTCCGAGGGGAACTGCATCCCATGGATATCTGGAGCAGAGTACTGCAGAAGAGAGCCATGTTAACAGCTCTGCACAAGGCTGCACGGCTACAGTGGGCGCAGCGCCACAAAGACTGGACTGTCGACTCTTGGAAGCATGTGATCTGGTCGGATGAGTTACGTTTTTGCTTGTACTCGAATGATGCGAGGCGAAGGGTACATCGTAAGTCACATGAAACCTTCCATGCAGACTGTGTGCAAGGTTCTGTGATGTTTTGTGGGTATTTCACGTACGAGGAAATGGGTGCTTTGGTTGCGGTGACGTCACACTTGAATCAGAAAGGCTATATGGAGCTACTGGCAGACCACATGTTGCCTTTTGTGCAGCATCTCCACAATGAACACTAGAAGGATACCCCAGTCTTCTAAGATGACAATTGGTGCGTGCCCAGGGATCGAAGTGTGTCGAATTGGCACAATGAGCATTCTGAAGGCTTTGAACATCGACTGGTCCACCAAATCCCCGGATTTGAATCCAATAGAAAACTTGTTTGGGGCAACGAGTGAAGCGCCATCCGGCCGAACTACAGCATTTGCTGCTGGAAGAGTGGATGAATATTGTGTGCACTACATCGTCACACTGGAGGCATCCAAGCCAGACAGGATTTCGGCTATTCTTTGGTCGCACTGAACCGTTACGCGCTATTAGGTGACATTCAGCCCGGGGTGACTAATTTTTTTTTTCCGGTGAGCTTATCATTCCAAAAGCAACTTAATGGGATGGCCAAATGTGAACAACATTTGAGATGAAAGTGATTGAACCTGGCTGCAAGAAGATAATATCTAACCATTTTTAAAATAGCCGAAATGACTAGAAGTAAATGCTGCTAGATTATAGTGAAGATGGTGTTTAAGCAGAGAAATATAACTTATCACCGTGTTAATATTTAATATCGCATTTTTAACAGAATACACAAACTCAATAACACGTTCAAACAGAGATAGAGTATGTTTAAGTTATTACCTTTCGTTACATGAACTTACCTTGAAGAGCACTGCAAGGACTGCGAGCCCATCTTCCTTTTGCAAGGCAGCTTCCAAAGTCTTATATTTGGTATTCATGTGAACCAGATGCATCTGCAAGAAAAGCCAGAGTAAAATTACAGCTTCAGTTATTCTATTTTCACCTATGTCGGTCGGAATTGGAATAGTTTAACGTTGCTTGAAATGAATTGGAAAATGAAACGGAAAAAACAACTGATTTTGTCATGAGCCAAGTGGGTTTTGTTGCTTCAGCCCCGGAGCACCGCATTAGCTGCAGAGAGCAAATGAAGTTTAAGTCACTAATCAGCTAGGTTCTAGGATTGAGTTTTTCACCTCTGAGCATCGCTTTTTTTCACATAATGGGCTAAATGGCCAGGTCACAAGGACCCCGAGGGCTCAGAAGGTTGGGTTGTTGGGTTGTTTTACCTCTGAGCGGCACTTTTTTGCACACCATGGGCTAAATGGCCAGGTCACATGGACCCCGAAGGCTCAGAGAAGGTTGGGGGAGGGGACCCACTGGAACAGCTGTTGGGAGACAGATGGTAGCCTCCCGTCAAGGCCATCCAGCGTGCTCTATAACGTGCACAGGGTATGGCTCTCCCACACACGGAGCCACGGCTTAACGTCCCATCCGACGGACGGCGACCTTTCCAAGCCCATCGGTGTCCCCTACTGACCCAGAAGGTTGGGAGAGGACCCACTGGACATTGTTGGGAGGCAGATGGTAGCCTACCGTCAAAGGCCATCCAGCGTGTTCTTTAACATGCACAGAGTACGACTCTCCCACACACTGAGCCACGGCTTAATGTTCCGTCCTACGACGGCGTCCTTTTCGAGCTCATCTATGTCCCCCTACAGACCTAGGGCACGGTGGGAATTTTGCGGAGATAAATCTCAACGCTGTCCGAGGTGGGACTCGAACCTGTGAACTGCAAACTACGAGCCTGGCGCGCTATCGACTGAGACACCCCGCCTCGCTTGGTTGTAAGACACTTGTTATTTTAACATACTTTACTGGCGGAACGAGCGCCGAGTCATCTTGGATTCTCAATATCCTTGTTTGTGGCGAGCCAGGACGAAGATTATAGTTAGGTTTTGGAGAGTGCTGGACTTTACTTCCATGGTACTGTTCAGCCCTGACGGTGGATAGTGGTAAACATGGCACTGTCCCGATAGATGTAGTGCAGTCTCTGAATTGCGGAGCATCTGGGGTTTGTCATTCATTATATTACCTATTTTTAACATGTGATATAAAAAAAATATAAAAAGTAAAATATATTTCTGGGCCGAATCACAGTAAACTCTCTTTAAACGCTACGTAAACAAAATAAGTGCTTTACCATTCACTTGGATATGAATATAATACAGATTTGCGTTTAAAAAAATACAAATTGAACCATTTTAATGAAGTGTTTTAGGTAATTATGTACCTACAACAACAAAATTAACTTTTTGGGGGGGGTCCCAAATTTACATGATCTAGATTTAAGACTCCTAGATCACGTAGACCAGGTGTCTCAAACTATTCATGGGAAAGGAGGGGGGGGGGAATCAGTTTTCAATCTATGCCTGTCCGCATTTTACTTTAAGCAATCATCTAAAGACCAAATCGGTTACTTCTCAATATATGACGGCCAGGATTATTTTGAACAATAAGCAAAATATAATTATTTATATTCTTGTTTATTATTTAAATGTCACACACTTAATATCAAAACAAATTTGTAATGGCTAGTTAAGGGAAGACTTATTTTATATGCATTAAACCATTTTAAACATAACTAGCAAATATTTTAAAATAAATTATGTATCTTAAATGTTTTACATATTTTAAAACAAGCCATTAGAAACGAAATTCTGGTTTATCTTCGTCTGAACGCGACCACATTCTCCACACTAGCGTGAGATCAGAGTTCAGCTACTTAAGCCACAGTTCGTCACTACGATTATGATAAAACCACGAATTGTTTGAGGGTTCGCACAAAATGACTCCGAGAATCTCGTTCGGCACATGTTGTTGTTGTTGTTTTACCTCTGAGCGGCACTTTTTTGAACACCATGGGCTAAATGGCCAGGTCACATGGATCCCGAAGGCTCAGAGAAGGTTGGGGGAGGGGAACCACTGCAACAGCTGTTGGGAGACAGATGGTAGTCTCCCGTCAAGGCCATCCAGCGTGTTCTTTAACGTGCACAGGGTATGGCTCTCCCGCACACAGGGCCACGGCTTAACGTCCCATCCGACGGACGGCGGCCTTTCCAAGCCCATCGGTGTCCCCTACTGACCGTGGGCAGGGCGGGGAATTTTGTGGAGATAAATCTCAACGCTGACCCAGCTGGGGCTCGAACCTGGGAACTACAGATTACGAGCCTGGCGCGCTACCGACTGAGCCACCCCCGCCCCATTTCGGCACATGGGTTTCAGACATAGGATGTAGATAAAAGAGTCATATCACGGTTAACATCGTTGGTTTCGAGAAAACACAGCGTTAGACGAAACAACGCTAGGGTACGTGTGTGTGGGGGGTGGGATCCATATGAATAATACTATATATATGGTAATTGTTTCTCGGGCTGCCAAAATTTGGGTCATGAAAGCTGAAACTAGATCGTTAAAGAGCCTTACTATACGTATGCAACATAATCTTTATTACAGTAAAACTAAATACAAACATTTTAAAATATGTAAAGCATTTAAGATACATAATTTATTTTAAAATATTTGCTAGTTATGTTTAAAATGTTTTAATGCATATAAATAGACAAAGTCTTCCCTTCAAGAACTTGAACGTTTGATTATGTGAATGGGTATTCATTTATGTCATTGATTTAATCGCTCTCAAGAGGATTTAGATGGGCTGCTTGAAGTGGTCTTTTCAGGACTTTTTGCTGCTTGTATGGGTAAAATAACTATACAGATGAAGACTAACCCACACACACACACACACATTGGTTATTTATATATATATCTATAATTCACTAATATATATAATTCACAAAATAATATGAACTCCTACCTAATGCTTTGTCATATACACAGTCATATCAGAATAATATGACCACCTTCGATAGTATACGTATGGTAGGTGGTCATATTATTCTGATACGACTGTAGTTTTCAATTCTTTGAATATAGTTCTTTTGAAATGGGTTTTGAGGTATTGCTAGCGGCCATCTTTCTCTCAGCTAATGAACTGTAGGCAATTCTTTTTTGCCGTACATTTCGTATCAAGAAACTCCTGTTCCTGACTGTCAGAGCCTTATGTCCTTCCACATTTGCCAGACGTTTTCGAGACTGTTGCCATTCTCCATATACTTGAAACTCAACTAAAATCATTAGGTAAAATATCTTCTCCGTTACAGAAGCTTCTGCCCATCGCGCTCCGACGATCAGCCTCTCTCCACATGTTGCTCTTTATTCTCCACCATGCCTTTATGGCTTTTATAGGACTTCTTAGTGACGTAGAATTTTTACGTTGGTAAAAAATGTTGCGTACATTGGCCTATTTCATAGTACTTCATGCTCGATATACAATCATAGAGAGATTGGGTTGGGTTGTTTTACCTCTGAGCGGCACTTTTTTGCACACCATGGGCTAAATGGCCAGGTCACTAGACCCCGAAGCTCAGAGAAGGTTGGGGGAGGGGACCCACTGGAACAGCTGTTGGGAGACAGATGGTAGCCTCCCGTCAAGGCCATCCAGCGTGTTCTTTAACGTGCACAGGGTATGGCTCTCCCGCACACGGGGCCACGGCTTAACGTCCCATCCGATGGACGGCGGCCTTTCCAAGCCCATCGGTGTCCCCTACTGACCGTGGGCAGGGCGGGGAATTTTGCGGAGATAAATCTCAACGCTGACCCAGCTGGGACTCGAACCTGGGAACTACAGATTACGAGCCTGGCGCGCTACCGACTGAGCCACCCCTGCCCCTCATAGAGAGAGATCGATATTTTAGTCCAGTGGATTTCTTTCACCATGCCATCGAATGATAATCACCACAGGTATTCATTCCATTGACGTTGGAGATGGGAGACCTATTTCAGTTTTTGATCTGTTCATTAACGCCGCGAATCGCTTTGGTAGCCTAAATCTGGACTCATCTGGGAAGAGCAGAGGTATTGATTTTATTTCATTTGCACCCTTGATGGTAAAACTGACCTTTCGCATCCTAATAAAATATTCCTTTAAGTAATTTTGTAATCCAAAACAATCAAAACCACGCTACCCCTGACGTACCATACTGAAAAATATTTTACAATCCGAAGAAAATTATTTATGTGCAGGGTGGTTATAATTAAACTGACAGTACTCAGAGCGATGTAGAGAAGGATTTACTCGACAGATCACAGCAAAAAGTGGTGGATACCTTTAATAAGAACATGGGGTAGAGAATTTGCGAATAAAAAAAATAGTTAGTGTTAGTGCCACCAGGTGGCGTGGGTGCGCTAAAATAAATATAATACTAAGTTGAACAAACAAGCTTTATTTTACAAATCAAGATTCTCAATATGTGTACCATTCGTATGCAAAATGTGCTGGAAATGTAATACGGCATGGTCCACAGTTGCTTGAAACATGTCTCGGGGAATGACTGCAACATGCTGTGTTATTCTTGCCTTCAGTTCAGCAAGCTATTCAGCTTTGCCTGATAAACTCGGCTTTTCAAATAACCCCATAACCAAAAATCGCATGGATTTAGGTCGGGGGAACGTGGTGGCCAAGCATTGGGAAAAGTTCGAGAAATTATTCTGTACTCACCAAATGTTGTACACAACAATTGCGTTGCCATAGATGCAATATGGGTTGGCGCCCTATCCTGCATGAAGGTTATGGAGTCTAAGCAATTTCTTTCCTGCAAAGCCAGAATAATCTTGCGGCGGAGAAGATCTGTGTAACTTGGTACATTCAGCGATATCAACACACGGGGCCTTGAGGTGTGATCTCCTCAATGAAAAATGGCCCGATTATAAAGTTTGCGGTAAACCCACACAATACAGTTACATAGTCGGAGTTGTTTTGGGTTGTTTTACCTCTGAGCGGCACTTTTTTGCACACCATGGGCTAAATGGTCAGGTCACATGGACCCCGAAGGCTCAGAGAAGGTTGGGGGAGGGGACCCACTGGAACAGCTGTTGGGAGACAGATGGTAGCCTCCCGTCAAGGCCATCCAGTGTGTTCTTTAACGTGCACAGGGTATGGCTCTCCCGACACGGGGCACGGCTTAACGTCCCATCTGACGGACGGCGGCCTTTCCAAGCCCATCGGTGTCCCCTACTGACCGTGGGCAGGGCGGGGAATTTTTGCGGAGATAAATCTCAACGCTGACCCAGCTGGGACTCGAACCTGGGAACTACAGATTACGAGCCTGGCGCGCTACTGACTGAGCCACCCCCTCCCCCATAGTCGGAATGTAGGGGCACATCATGCGCATGTGTAGGTCCCAATATTCGGCAGTTGTGCGTATTCACTGCTCCATGTAGGAAAAAATACGCCTCATCAATCCATAAGACTTTCGAAGGCCACATGTCGTCGAGCTGAATCCTCGTCAGAAATTGCAAAGCGAAGTGTGCGCTGTTCAGGGTCACGTGTGGTTGCAGCTGCTGCACCCTATGAATTTTATAAGGATACCATTTCAGGATTGACTGTAGACCATGGAAGTTACAGTTGCCGGGATATCTGTCTTGCACCAACTACGGCAGCTCCGATTGAGACAATTTCTACAACGATAAGTGCGACGTCTTCCACATTGCTTTCTGCAACAGGCCGCCTTCCTCTACCCGAAGCCACACCCAACTCGCCAATTTCTTCGAATTTCTGTATCATATTGTTCAGTCCATTTAACGACAAAGGTCCCTTACCTTATATCTTTCAGACGACGATATTCGCGTAATGCAGCGGCGGCATCATTGCCGTTTTGGTAAAAGAGTTTCACTAGCAAAGCTCGGTCCTTCTTGCAGATACCCATGGGTCCTTCTAGCGATTACAGGGAAGACATCACATTTTATAGTGTGCCTCATGCGACTCTCACACGTCTGATTGGCTGCGAAGTCACGAAAAATTAGCATGTTCTACCACGTTTTTAGCGCATCCAAGGCACCTGGTGGCACCAATTTTTTTTAATCGCAAATTCTCTACCCCATGTTCTTATTAAGGTTCGGTTGTTTTACCTCTGAGCGGCACTTTTTTGCACACCATGGGCTAAATGGCCAGGTCACATGGACCCCGAAGGCTCAGAGAAGGTTGGGGGAGGGGACCCACTGGAACAGCTGTTGGGAGACAGATGGTAGCCTCCCGTCAAGGCCATCCAGCGTGTTCTTTAACGTGCACAGGGTATGTCTCTCCCGCACACGGACCACGGCTTAACGTCCCATCCGACGGACGGCGGCCTTTCCAAACCCATCGGTGTCCCCTACTGGCCGTGGGGAGGGCAGGGAATTTTGCGGAGATAAATCTTAACGATGACCCAGCTGGGACTCAAACCTGGGAACTACAGATTACGTGCCTGGCGCGCTACCGACTGAGCCACCCACGCCCCCTCTTATTAAGGTATCCATCACTTTGCGCTGTGATCCGTCGAATAGATTCTTCTCTACATCGCTCTGAGTAATGTCAGTTTAATTGAAACCACCCTGTACATCGCCAAAAGCCAACGAGGTATGGGTTGGGTTGGGTTGTTTAACCTCTGAGCGGCACTTTTTTGCACACCATGGGCTAAATGGCCAGGTCACATGGACCCCGAAGGCTCAGAGAAGGTTGGGGGAGGGGACCCACTGGAACAGCTGTTGGGAGACAGATGGTAGCCTCCCGTCAAGGCCATCCAGCGTGTTCTTTAACGTGCACAGGGTATGGCTCTCCCGCACACGGGGCCACGGCTTAACGTCCCATCCGACGGACGGCGGCCTTTCCAAGCCCATCGGTGTCCCCTACTGACCGTGAGCAGGGCGGGGAATTTTGCGGAGATAAATCTCAACGCTGACCCAGCTGGGACTCGAACCTGGGAACTACAGATTACGAGCCTGGCGCGCTACCGACTGAGCCATCCCCACCCCACCAACGAGGTATGATCCGATTGGCTACAGCAATGCTTTTCTAGCAGGTGTTAGTTTTATTTTGCTATTTCATACACATTTAAATCGTTTGTCAACGATAAGGATTTTTTTTTTACAATATATCAATCAATTTAACACCGTTAGTTACTGAAAATCATGTTAAAAGCCTAAATTATTGAAATCTTATTACTCTGATATAGTTGACTGCTGTGACATATTTAATTAGTAGAACTAGAATTTAAACATTTAATGAAGAATTTCAAAAGGGCTTAATTCCCATTCTAACTAAACTAAAACCACACATTTCATATTTTGAAATTAATCTTCAATCTCTCTTAGAATTGTTCCCACTGAATGTGGATAATTAATTCTAAGCTATGTGAATAAAAAGTCGGAATGAGAACAAGGCAACTTCACATGGAAAAATGTTAAGATGAATTCCACATATTAGTATCTGAATAATCGTGTTGAAAGCCTCCATATAACATTGTGTTATTTATTTCATTGTGATAAGATTACAATGTGATATTTAATTTGCATGTGTAATGATTGCACTGTGATATTTATTTTATTTAAATATAGTTCCATCGGTATTCCTTCAGTATTTAAAGAGTTCAACGTTAGAAAATAATTAATTTTAAATGCTAATTTGTAAGGTTAAAATGAGAGTAATAACCACTATAATATACGAGGGTAAGTCAGAAAGTAAGGTTCCTAGTTTGTTCCCCCCAAAACTAGCAAATACGAAGTTGTGCCATCACTCCGGCATGTTAGTACCAAATTGTGTCACTGTCTCAGCAGTCAATGTTGCACACTCGTGCTGCGAGGTGCAGAGTCGGAGCAAACGTGGCCAAGGTACTGCACGTGTAACAGAATTAGAGATTCAAGCAGTAATTCGGTTTCTGTGGGCGCAGAACAAATACCTGGTAGAAATAAATCGACAGATTGTTGCTGTGAACTGCTCAGATGTTCTGTTAGTGCAACACGTGAGAAAATAGCGCTGTTAGTCCGAAAATTATCGTATGCACATGTTCACCATCCAGCATATAGTAATGACCTGGCGCCATCGGATTTTCGCTTATTTAGCAAGCTAAAAAAGCATCTCCGAGGACGACGGTGAAAGAAGAAATCATTAAGTGGCTTCTGGAGCGTCCTTCTTATCGACCCTTGCAACATGAGTCTCAACAAGTCTGGTGACTACGTTGGAAATAATGTACTTTTGTGGAAGCATTTCCTGTCTTTTGTTCTCTGGGTAATTTCCCCTCCGTAGAAATTAAATAGGGAATCTTACTTTGGGTTGGGTTGGGTTGTTGTTTTACCTCTGAGCGGCACTTTTTTGCACCCCATGGGCTAAATGGCCAGGTCACATGGACCCCGAAGGCTCAGAGAAGGGTTGGGGGAGGGGACCCACTGGAACAGCTGTTGGGAGACAGATGGTAGCCTCCCGTCAAGGCCATCCAGCGTGTTTTTAACATGCACAGGGTATGGCTCTCCTGTACACGGCTGCCGTCCGTCGGATGGCTTAACGTCCCATCCGACGGACGGCAGCCTTTCCAAGCCCATCGGTGTCCCCTACTAACCGTGGGCAGGGCGGGGAATTTTGCGGAGATAAATCTCAATGCTGACCCAGCTGGGACTCGAACCTGGGAACTACAGATTACGAGCCACCCCCGCCCCTAGGAATCTTACTTTGACTTAACCTCGTATTTCAAATAATATGTACTGATTAATATCATCTCTTACCAATTCCGAATGATTACCGTTCAATATAATCAGATTTAAAGACCAGAATAAAAATTCAGATTAAAAAGCAGCTGCTTGAGGGAATTATGTCTTTTAATACTCACCTCGAGAGGAAAAGTCTTGCCATCAATTTTATGCTCCGAACCTTTCTTGCTGTCCGATCCCCAGTGGAAATGGAGCTGTAGGAACTTGAAGCTGTCATCCATTCCTCCTTCCTCGATCATAGGCACAGCGTCCTTAGCACCTGCTGTTACAACCACTGGAAACAAAACGACTCGTTAAATGGATTCTGATCTTCACAGAATTAGCTTCGTTTCAAAATGTTCTCATTTCGTTTTACTATTAAAGGCAGTAGTTGGATGTAGTTTAATGTCATCGACACATGTTTTTAGCAATTTCTGAATTCAAAGAAATTAATGCCCAGAGCTAGGTAATTCATGGGTTGGGTTGTTTTACCTCTGAGCTGCACTTTTTTGCACACAATGGGCACGTGAACCCCGAAGGCTCAGAGAAGGTTGAGGGAGGGGACACACTGAAAGACAGATGGCAGCCTCCCTTCAAGACCATCCAGCGTGTTCTTTATGTGTGCAGGGTATGGCTCTCTCTCCTGCACACGGGGCCACGACTGATCACGACTGACGACGCCCATCCAACGGACGCTGGTTTTTCCAAGCTTATTGGTGTCCCCTACTGGCGAGAGTTTTGCGGAGATAAATCTCAACGCTGACCTGGGAACTGCAGATTACGAGCCTGGCATGCTACCGACTGAGCCAATCCCGCCCCACAGGTAACCTTGACAGGAGGCCTCCACCTGCCTCCTAACAGCTGCCAAGTGGGTCCCCTTTCCTAATCTTCTCTGAGCATTTGGACCCCCCCCCCGGGGTTGGGTTGTTTTACCTCTGAGCGGCACTTTTTTGCACACCATGGGCTAAATGGCCAGGTCATATGGACCCCGAAGACTCAGAAGGTTGGGGGAGGGGACCCACTGGAACAGCTGTTGGGAGACAGATGGTAGCCTCCCGTCAAGGCCATCCAGCGTGTTCTTTAACGTGCACAGGGTATGGCTCTACCGCACATGGAGCCACGGCTTAACGTCCCATCCGACGGACGGCGGCCTTTCCAAGCCCATCGGTGTCCCCTACTGACCGTGGGCAGGGCGGGGAATTTTGCGGAGATAAATCTCAACGCTGACCCAGCTGGACTCGAACCTGGGAACTACAGATTACGAGACTGGCACGCTACCGAATGCGCCCCCCCCCCCCCCCCCCCCCGGAGGACGTCCCTGAACTGCCGCATATATAGTAAGAAGTGAAATACTGATTGGACATTTGCAAAGCCACTAATTAAGTTCAAAACTATTTGACGAACGTTTTCAATGAAAATATTGCTATCTGGAATATGTATCATATTTCTCTCCTAGATATTGGCTCTTGAAACATTATTTTTCAAACACCTTGTATAATGATCGCTTACCTGTATGGCCATTGTTTTCCATTACAGCGTCGTCTATGTCATCGTCATAATTTTCGAATTCGAACTCATTCAGATCTTCATTGGCATCGACATCATTCGTGTCAATATTCACCGGAGACTGCCTCGATCCTCCACATGGCTTCGACATATTTGGCCAATGAGAAGGACCTGAAAGGAAAAAAAAAATGTCAAGAATTCCATCTCGGTACAATAGATCTCAACCAATTATGAAGCTTTGACCTTGCTATGATATCTGATGTTCACTCTGATCAGAGACTGATCTAGGGGAAAGGGACCTGGAAATGCTATCAACGGTAAAGGACGGTTATTTTACCTCTTAATGACATCTTTTTCGTACGATGGGTTAGGTTGTTTTACCTCTGAGCGGCACCTTTTTGCACACTATGGGCTAAATGGCCAGGTCACATGGACCCCGAAGGCTCAGAGAAGGTTGGGGGAGGGGACCCACTGGAACAGCTGTTGGAGACAGATGGTAGCCTCCCGTCAAGGCCATCCAGCGTGCACAGGGTATGGCTCTCCCGCACACGGAACCACGGCTTAACGTCCCATCCGACGGACGGCGGCCTTTCCAAGCCCATCGGTGTCCCCTACTGACAGTGGACAGAGCGGGGAATTTTGCGGAGATAAATCTCAACGCTGACCCAGATGGTACTCGAACCTGGGAACTACAGATTACTAACCTGGCGCCCTACCGACTGAGCCACCACCGCCCCCCAAGCCCATCGGTGTGCGCACGATGGGTCAAGTAGCCAAGTTACAAGGGATTAGAGAATGTTGAGGAAGGGGACCCAATGGACAGATGGTCGCTTCCCGTCAGGCCATCCAGTCTATTCTCTGCGTGTACAGGATATGGCTCTCCCTCCTGAACACGAAACCACGGGTTATCTTCCCAGCTGAAGGATGGCGGCCTTTCCAGTGCATCTGTGTCCATTTTCTGACCGAGGGTAGGATGGAGTTAAGTCTCAATGCTTTCACAACTGGGGCTTGAATCTGTGAAACTAACGATTACGAGCCAAATGGAGCCATTTTACAAATGCACTAACCTTGAATACTGAGTCACCTTATCACGGAATGGTCCATTTACTTGTTTTTTGGGCCAAAAAGTGATCTACTTGCTTAATCGTACACACTTCGACTCTTGGAATATGCGTGAAGGGAGAATGCTGTAAGAGATTGAAGAATGGTGAGGAGATTTTCAGGAGGTAAGAATCGTTGGGTTGTTTTACCTCTGAGCGGCACTTTTTTGCACACCATGGGCTAAATGGCCAGGTCACATGGACCCCGAAGGCTCAGAGAAGGTTGGGGGAGGGGACCCACTGGAACAGCTGTTGGGAGACAGATGGTAGCCTCCCGTCAAGGCCATCCAGCGTGTTCTTTAACGTGCACAGGGTATGGCTCTCCCGCACACGGTGCCACGGCTTAACATCCCATCCGACGGACGATGGCCTTTCCAAGCCCATCGGTGTCCCTTACTGACCGTGGGCAGGGCGGGGAATTTTGCAGAGATAAATCTCAACGCTGACCCAGCTGGGACTCGAACCTGGGAACTACAGATTACGAGCCTGGCGCGCTACCGACTGAGCCACCCCCGCCCCTGGAGGTAAGAATCGATGCAAAACGAAGTAGAAGGAAGTCTCCATTATCCTTACTAGCATTTTCATAAGGGGGGGGGCATGCCCTCTAATCCTCCCCAAGACTCGTTACAGAGAAATATTATTTAAAAAAGGTACATTTTCCCCAAGAACTTTTCGGACAGCATGTCGCCATGTGAAGAAATTCAAAAGTTATATTTTTTTCTTTGTGCAGCAAAAGAAAGTTACCTAAATGAAACAATTATCTTCCTATGTGCAACCTAAAGAGTAGAAAATAAACCTAAAGCATACCGATAGTGCAATCAGTCACTGAGTTCGCATCCACTTCAAGGGAAGATAGGTTGGGTTTTCCCTCTGAGCGGAACTTTTTTGCACACCATGGGGACTGACCCCGAAGGCTCAGAGAAGGTTGGAGGAGGGGACCCACTGGAACAGCTATTGGAAGACAGATGGTAGCCTCCCGTTAAGGCCATTCAGCGTGTTCTTTAACGTGCACAGGGTATGGCTCTCCCGCACACGGGGCCACGACTTAACATCCCATCCGACGGACGGCGGCCTTTCCAAGCCCATCTTTGTCCCCTGCTGACCGTGGGCAGGGCGGGGAGTTTTGCGGAGATAAATCTCAACGCTGACCCAGCTGGGACTCGAACCTGGGAACTAAAGATTACGAGTCTCGCGCGCTACCGACTAAGCCACCCACGCTCCAAAGGAAGATAGGAACTGGCAATCTTGGTGAGTAGGTAAATCGGCGCCCCATCTTCCTTTGAAATGAATACGAATTCAGTGACTCATTGCACCATCGATATGCTTTAGGTTTATTTTCTACTTTTTTGGGCGCACATAGGATGATAGGCATTATAATTTTTCTCACTAACAACACCTGCTTTCAGAAATTTTCATTAGTGACTCAAACATCGATCATATTTTTATTCCCTTCTTCATTTGGTCGTCGTTTACGTCGTGTTTGAGGTAGCCCATTACGCTGAAGACGTCACGAGGTTGAGACATAACTCGTTAAGAGAATGATGGGTCATAATTCGAAACGGTCTACGATGGTTCTCACATAAGCTTTCATTTCACACCTAACTTGTAACTGTAGGCCCTCGCATTCGGAAAATGTAAAAGAACGACTTTCATATTTCGTTTTAAAGGGGCAAGAAATAAAGGAGAGATATATTTTTATTCCCCACATCAAAAGCTTTCATTTCGCATGCAACTTGTTACATTCGCCTGCTTTTTTTTCTTTTTATCATTTTGTAGATTTGTCAAAACAGTTGTTTCAGCATATTTTTCGAGCGTCAAAATGATTTATGTGTCAAATGGAAGCTTGTGGCGCCGGGAGTGCCATAGGAGGGGGAATATGAAACCGATTGTTACGTTATGTCTTCAAAACCCTGAAGACCTAGCTGAAGGTAAGTATTTTTTTAATTTATTTTTTTTTTGTTACTAAAATCACCTATCTTTCTAATGGGTCCTAAAAAGTAGAAAATAAAGCCGAAACATTTCGATAGTATTATTAGTAACTGAGGCCGTAATCGCTTCAAAGGAAGATAAGGCTTTGGGTTGTTTTACCTCTGAGCGGCACTTTTTTGCACACCATGGGCTAAATGGCCAAGTCACATGGACCCCGAAGGCTCAGAGAAGGTTGGGGGAGGGGACCCACTGGAACAGCTGTTGGGAGACAGA
Organism: Ryuthela nishihirai; assembly: GCA_038380435.1. NCBI lineage: Eukaryota > Metazoa > Arthropoda > Arachnida > Araneae > Heptathelidae > Ryuthela > Ryuthela nishihirai. Next base: position 148,339 of record JAWZYU010000357.1, on the reverse strand, counting down.
TGGTAGCCTCCCGTCAAGGCCATCCAGCGTGTTCTTTAACGTGCACAGGGTATGGCTCTCCCACACACAGGGCCACGGCTTAACGTCCCATCCGACGGACGCGGCCTTTCCAAGCCCATCGGTGTCCCCTACTGACCGTGGGCAGGGCGGAGAATTTTGCGGAGATAAATCTCAACGCTGACCCAGCTGGGACTCGAACCTGGGAACTACAGATTACGAGCCTGGCGCGCTACCGACTGAGCCACCCCAGGAAGATAGGGCACAAGTAATCATGTTAAATAGGTAAATCGCGACCCTATCTTCCTTTGAAGTGAATACGAACTCTAACTGATTGCACCATTAATATGCGTTAGATTTATTTCTTACTTTAGGAGGCTTATATAGGAAGATAGTGTTTTTTTTAAATTTATTTATTGAATGTTACACGGCGAAAATTCCCGTAGACACATCTGCAAACTAATGAAGTGCAAACTTTAGGCATTTTGATTTTACTGTCTTGTGTTCTTATTCGTGTGATTAGTTCTCAAGTTTCTTTGCAATTCCAAACGTATACAACTAATTTGCCTCACATATGTTCTTTGCAATTACCTTGTACATTCTTTTAACCCCTAGAAACTATAACTTACGGAATTTATTGGCATGTTCAATTTTCGCGTTTAACAAACGTTTTGTAACCAGAAGATAACTTTGTCTCATTCTGATGCATTGCAGGTAGGCAAACACAAATGGTTTCGGCAGCAATGAATTCGTGCCATTTTAGGTCATCATCTGGTGTTCACTAAAGAATGGTGTCAACTCCTGACCTTATTACTATTTTAGAATGCAAATTTATTTTATGGGATTTATGTGAAGTAGACAATTCCATAAATCACGCAGAGCAATTTTATCCGAATGTTAAACCTCCCCTTATACAGCTCGTTGCCGATTTCCCTCAAATCTTCCGCATTTCTTTGCGTAAGAGTCTATCAGTTTATTTACACCTTAATAGAGCTAATTACAAAGAGTATTGAAATCAAATTCGCCGATTTTTGAATTGTCAAAATTACAAAAATAAGTGTACAGTAGCTCAAAAAAGTATCCGAACACTATGGTTGATTACAAAATTCACAAAAAATATCTGGCAACGATTGCTTTTTTTAGAAATTAGTGATCTGGCAACCTTCGTGTCACATGACACGAAGGTTGCCAGATCACTACCAGTTACCGTTCACAACAAACTGGAGCGGTTGCGGTTAATGTTCACAGCACATTGGATCGTGTGAGTTCACAAAAACCTGGATCGTGTGGGACCACTCACGGAAATATTGAGCGTGTGCAGTTACCGTTCACAGCAAACTGGAGCGTGTGCAGTAACTGCACACGCTCCAGTTTGCTGTGAACAGTAACTGGAGTATGTACAGTTGCTGTACACGCTCCAGATATTTTTCCTGAATTCTGTAATCCACGTGACACGAAGGTTGCCAGAGCACTCATTTCTAAAAAAATCGTTGCCAGATATTTTTTCTGAATTTTGTAATCAACCGTAGTGTGCGGATACTTTTTTTGAGCGACAGTACATTACATAACGGTACCTCCAAACTACGTTATGTTACTTAACGCAATCACTAACTTCTGCTCTTACATCTTTGAAACGTTACATAATTTATGTTCGCCCTTTCTACCGTATAATGAGCCGTGACCAAAAAATTATGACGAGTTTTTTGTTCGTTTTCAAAAAAAGCAAACGATTTTGACTTTGTCGTTTGTACGTCTGTAGTGATTAGTTTTTTGTTTTTCTAGTTAAATGAAGTATCCCTTTCTGGATTCGATAGGTAGTGACGAAACGTTAGGTTTCGCCCTCTCCTACACCCCAAATAGGTTGAATAGCGCCCTCTAGCGGAGAAAGTTGAAATATGATCGAATTTTAAATGACTGTTGTAAACGATCTATTTATAAATAGAAAATTTCCGCACCCATTAGTGTAATTAGTTGGTTAAAAATGACATTTTGGCCGTGATAGTGTAAAATCTTAATATAAATACAGTAAATTCCCAGTTATCTGGCATTTATAGGGACAGCCTGTTAATCTGTCGGTTAAATAAAAAAGAAATAAATACCCCCTCAAGCAGCTGCTTGCCACAGAGGTCTGACAGGAGCCTGTCAGTTTATATGCCATAGTAGAAGGTCTGAGAGGATGGCAGGACCTCAGCAGAGAAACGACACATACATCCATGCCTTACCCGAGGCTCGAACCCAGGTCCCTTAGATCAGTAGCCAAGCGTGCTAACCACTCGGCCATGGGACGGCTATCTGTCAGTTGCACGATATATTTTATAGAAACCAAATGAAGTAGGTAGAGTCTGGTAATCAAGCCTTAGTTGAAATAAAAATGCATTTAAAAACAATAATAAAAATGAAATATACCTTAATACAAATGTAAATATCTAAAATAAAATTGTTTTTATACGTATTTTTACACTTAATGTCTAAAATCCGGTTACTTAAAAACTTCGGGTACTGCTTCACTGAAAACCACCAAGGAGAGTTGTCATTTTAGCCGTCCAATGTCGCTGACAACCACAGTTTCCTAATAATGAAATGTAAAAGAATTTTGAGAGTTAAAGTCGGTAGAAAAGTATAGTCAAGAGAAAAAAATGCTATCCGTGACACGAGAATGGGGAAACTAAGCTGAACTTTGATTTGTGAAACAAAAAATAATTACCTATGCATATGCAAGTGCAGTTAGTTTTCTGTCTAGGTTCTAGAAACTGATGGCATTTCATCCGGGTCATCCACTGAACTAGCAGTTCATTCTTCAGTAGCAGCTGATGTCGAGGGTTGAGAAGACGTGAAATTAGGTCTTGTATCATTCGGGAGAATTACCAACCGCATCAAAATTTGTGGTTGGGTTGTTTTACCTCTGAGCGACACTTTTTTGCACACAATGGGCTAAATGGCCAGGTCACATTGACCCCGAAGGCTCAGAGAAGGTTGGGGGAGGGGACCCACTGGAACAGCTGTTGGGAGACAGATGGTAGCCTCCCGTCAAGGCCATCCAGCGTGTTCTTTAACGTGCACAGGGAATGGCTCTCCCGCACACGGGGCCACGGCTTAACGTCCCATCCGACGGACGGCGGCCTTTTCAAGCCCATCGATGTGTCCCCTACTGACCGTGGGCAGGGCGGGGAATTTTGCGGAGATAAATCTCAATGCTGACCCAGCTGGGACTCGAACCTGGGAACTACAGATTACGAGCCTGGCGCGCTACCGACTGAGCCACCCCCGCCCCAAGAGAATAGTCGATCTCCTCTATTAATGTGCATTTGTTTATGCCCCGTTTATGTCCTGAGTTTGCTTATTTGGTATTCATGTGAATGCTAATGGTCAAAGCTTTAGATTTTGATTGGCCGCCGAATTATTGCCGATTTGAAATTCAATACACTGCTATTTATGTTTAAAATTCCGAGATTATTACAGAAGTGATAGGTTTTATCGAACTAATTTTTTTTTAATTTAAAAGAGCCGCCACTGACCTGTTTTGCCTTCATAGCTCCAATTATGACCCGAGTCCTTTGCCTCTCGTCTGATAAGATCCCTCACGAAGGAACCTGAAACATAATATCGGAACTTTCATTGAAAATGAACTTAATTCTTTCTGAAAAGTAATATCACAAGATACAAAGCTCAATCACAGACATTGAATTGAATCATTGAAATAATTGACAGAATCATTGAAATAATGGATCTCGCACGAGGCTTATCAGTTTCAACAATTACGCAGATGTGAAAAAAACAACAACTAAGAAACATGTATCAGTCGTCAGAGGGTTTTTTTAAAGGGAAAAGGACACTTTCCTACACAAAGGACGAAGATAACGTAGAAGCTCTATTGGGCTTGTAGTGGTTTCTCATACAACATACACAGGGAATTGCTCCTCTGGTCTTAGATGCGCTAACCACTAGACCAAGTTGTTTGAGCTAGTTCTAACAGGAAATCTTTCATTTGCTCTACTAAGCAAAGGCGGTGGAGATTTATATTTGAATAAGGAAGGTCTTATGTTAAGGTACTTGAAACTTTTGGGGACTTTTTTAGAAACTTAACTCAGTCAACAAGTTCGATTACATATTTGAACTTTGCCTTTGAAACATTGGGTTGTTTTACCTCTGAGCGGCACTTTTTTTGCACACCATGGGCTAAATGGCCAGGTCACATGAACCGAAAAGGCTCAGAGAAGGTTTGGGGAGGGGATCCACTGGAATAGCTGTTGGGAGACAGATGGTAGCCTCCAGTCAAAGTCATCCAGCGTGTTCTTTAATGTGCACAGGGTATGGCTCTTTCTCACATACGGCGCCACAACGCCCCATTCGATGGACTGCAGTGTTTCCCAGCCCATCGGTGTCATCCACTGAACGTGGGCAAAGCGGGGAGTTCTGCGGAGATAAACCTCAACGCTGACGCAGCTGGGACTCGAACCTGGGAACTTCAGTCTTTTACGAGGCTGGCACGCTACAGACTGAGCCACCCCCACCTTGGAAAGAGTTTGGTTCTTTTAGAACACAATGGGCTAAATGACCAGGTCACAAAAACTCCAATTCAGAGAAGGCGGAAGAAGGGGATCCACTTGACATCTCTTACGAGACAGATGGGGGGGGGGGGGGGAAATCTCCGTCAAGGACATCTAGCGTATTCTTTAACGTGCACAGGGTATAACTCTCCTGAACACGGAGCCACGGCTTAATGTCTCATCCGACGGTGGGCGGTCTTTCCAAGCCCATCGGCGTCCCCTTTCTGCACGAGGACAGGGTGGGTATTACTGGAGATAAAATCTCAATGCTGACACAGCTGGTACTACTTCAATTCAGATTACGAGCTGACACGCTACCGACTGAGCAGCAGCCGCCTCTAAATGGTTTGAAAGACCAAGTTGGGTTGTTTTACCTCTGAGCGGCACTTTTTTGCACACCATGGGCTAAATGGCCAGGTCACATGGACCCCGAAGGCTCAGAGAAGGTTGGGGGAGGGGATCCACTGGAACAGCTGTTGGGAGACAGATGGTAGCCTCCCGTCAAGGCCATCCAGCGTGTTCTTTAACGTGCACAGGGTATGGCTCTCCCGCACACGGGGCCACGGCTTAACGTCCCATCCGACGGACGGCGGCCTTTCCAAGCCCATCAGTGTCCCCTACTGACCGTGGGCAGGGAGGGGGAATTTTGCGGAGATAAATCTCAACGCTGACCCAGCTGGGACTCGAACCTGGGAACTACAGATTACGAGCCTGGCGCTACCGACTGAGCCACCCCCGCCCCTTACGTAAAAAGAGGAAAATTGAAGTTTCGTTAAATCCCAGTTGATAAAATCTGAAAGATTTTTATTAAAGCACGTCGATAGCACGTCGATAACACAAGTCAAGTCAAAATGAAATCTTTGGAATATCTAGTGTCAATTTGAAAATCTCTCGCGGCACACAGTTTGCGAGACACTGAGTTACAGCAATTGGTCTCAGAGACTATACCGTATATCTGAGTATTGTTAAGTTATGAAAATGTCACATGTGCTATTCAAGGAAATTAAAAATGAATTGCTTTAAAATGGTGTGGAGATTTGATCTCGTGTACGCATCATTTTGAAGTTTGCGAGAAAACAGAAATTGTCCTCCAGGTGGATGCTACTTTGAGTAGCAAGGCAGCAGGAATCTGTGGGAACATTCCACTTGAATGCACTCGCTAAACACAACATCGCTAGTTATCAGTTTAGATTCGCGTTGGAAACTCCATCCGTCTGTCCTCTGAGCATCAGGATCATGACTCATCCAATGCCCACTCTTCGGGAGTTATCTTTGCCACGGAGACAACCTAATGACCGTTTTGTATTACAACGCTTCACGGAAACGAGGGGGCGACGAAATTGAAGATGCATGGAGGTTAGGGGGCAACGAACCTGCGAAGGGAAGAAGCATTCGCCTGAACGAAACTTTCTCCGAATAGGAGGTGAGGATTGCATTGATAATTCTGCTCAGACGAAGCTTCTAGAACCTAATTATAAGGAACCGGAAATGGGGTTTTGAAATTCGGTTTTAGAAAAGAACTTGATATGCGGTGGTTTTTTGTTTGTGCTGATACCGAGATCTGATTGCCGAATAAAAAAACTTATAGCGCAAATAAGAACTGGTGACCGTGTGGATTGAAAAGATGCAATATGCAGCAGCCAAAATGGCACAGACGTCATTGTGAAAAATTATTTCTTTTATATTTTTTTCCTTTGCTTATTTAAAGTTGTTGACTTTGTCATATTCTAACACCCGAGGGATTTCTTAGTCTTTTTCTATTCACGTACTAATTACTAATTAGGTGCATGCTTCTGTGAGGAAACTTGGGCTCTGACAAAATTCTATGAAATCAAACATGGTAGCAAACAGTGTACAAAAAAATATTTTATAATTCATCATTGACTTTATTGATACGATCTTATCGTATTGCTACGACAGATGAATGTGCTACAATGAATTTATGATAAATGCGTCATGAACGCTCGCGTATTATGCTTCAGCGTGACAGTTACGACAAAAACGATTTCGAACAGAGAAAACTAACTGAAAAATAAGGAATAAAGTTGGGTTTATGAAGCGCAGTTGGAGTGCACGAGGAAACGGTGTTAGTCTTCATTTTTTGCACGATAAAATATTGCAAAGAAGAGATGTTTTATGTGTTGAGTGCGCGGGGGGTTAAAAGAGTTGATTACTGTAGAAATTTTGTTAGAAAAAATAATACGAAAAGACAAAGGATTGTTTACAGTGAAGGTTATACAACAATTGTTGGGTTGTTTTACCTCTGAGCGGCACTTTTTTGCACACCATGGGCTAAATTGCCAGGTCACATGGACCCCGAAGGCTCAGAGAAGGTTGGGGGAGGGGACCCACTGGAATAGCTGTTGGGAGACAGATGGTAGCCTACCGTCAAGGCCATCCAGCGTGTTCTTTAACGTGAACAGGGTATGTCTCTCCCACACACGGGGCCACGGCTTAACGTCCCATCCGACGGACGGAGGCCTTTCCAAGCCCATCGGTGTCCCCTACTGATCGTGGGCAGGGCGGGGAATTTTGCAGAGATAAATCTCAAAGCTGACCCAGCTGGGACTCGAACCTGGGAACTACAGATTACGAGCCTGGCGCGCTACCGACTGAGCCACCCCCGCCCCTATCACTTGGTGTATAATTACATTTAGTTGTAAGATGTGGTAAGGTTATTCTCGATAGATTGGAGATTTGTTCACATATATGATAAACACTGGTTGAATTTAGTTTGTATAAATGATTTCATCCATACTTTTGTAATAAATTACATTCTTTCATAATTATCATTGTCATATACTATTCATTTGAACTCGCTCTTATGAATTAAATGGATTGAAACTGGGCATATCATTATTGGCGATCAAAACGATGCCATCAACACCAGAAAATTTTAAAATTCTTTTATGCATCTTTAAGGGAAAAATATGGGAGATAAAATTTAATGAAAAATCGTTACTACAGAAAAGGATATTTTCTTCCCAAAACTTAATAAAAAACACGTAATTTTTCGTATTAATATAAGTACGTACTCTTTTTTGTTCAAGAAATTTATATTCTTAAACTCATCTTCTACGTTAATCTTCCTTAATAATTTTTATTAACCAAGACAGGATAATGGGCCGTTTTACCTCACTTTTAGTACGTCTTGTAGAAAACATAGAATTTGTTACATTTATCGCCTAAAAGTATTTTTCTCCAATCTACTAATTTAAAATGAAAGCTTATGAATGTGCAAAAAGCGAAATTGTCCAAAACGTTTTGCCACATAGCATGCGAAGATCAAAATGGACTTTTGTGAATTTCAGGATCAAATTCATACCGAAATTTAGTCAGATTAAGGAGAATGTGCTCTATGGTAACGAATTTGTTAGACTTTAAATTCTTGCGCTAAAGTTAAAACTATTCATCGAAAGTGTAAAAAAGTTATGTCAGATGAATACATTACGCATTTTAGAAAGGTTAAAACTATCAGATTATTACATTCTCTATTCCTACCGACAGGAACTGAGAATGTAATAATCGAACACAGTTTTAACCTTTCTAAACATGCGTAACCAACATATGCAATTTGTTTTCCAGATAACTATGGGGCGGGGGGTGGCTCAGTCGGTAGCGCGCCAGGCTCGTAATCTGTAGTTCCCAGGTTCGAGTCCCAGCTGGGTCAGCGTTGAGATTTATCTCCGCAAAATTCCCCGCCCTGCCCACGGTCAGTAGGGGACACCGATGGGCTTGGAAAGGCCGCCGTCCGTCGGATGGGATGTTAAGCCGTGGCCCCGTATGCGGGAGAGCCATACTCTGTGCACGTTAAAGAACACGCTGGATGGCCTTGACGGGAGGCTACCATCTGTCTCCCAACAGCTGTTCCAGTGGATCCCCTCCCCCAACCTTCTCCGAGTCTTCGGGGTCCATGTGATCTGGCCATTTAGCCCATGGTGTGCAAAAAAGTGCCGCTCAGTGGTAAAACAACCCAACCAAATCCAGATAACTACCAAAAATCGAATAAGATTCATTAAAACACAGAGTCCTAAATATTACCCTGTGCTTGAATTGTAATCGGGTTAGGTAGTTTTACCTCTGACTGGCACTTTCTTTGCACACAATGGGCTAAATGGTCAGGTCACAAGGACCCCGAAGGCTCAGAAGATTGGGGGAGGGGACCCTTGGAGCAACTTTTGGGAAAGAGTAGCCTCCCGTCAAGGCATCCAGCGTGTTCTTTAAAGTGCATAGGGTAAGACTCTCCTGCACACGGAGCCACTGCTTAACGTTCCATCCAATTGGACGGCGGCCTTTCCAAGCCCATTGGTGTCCCCTACTGACCGAAGACAGAGTGGGGAAGTTTTGCGAAGATAAACTCAACGCTGGCGCAGATGGGACTCGACCCTCGGAACTGTAGATTACGAGCCTGGCGCGCTACCGACTGAACCACCCCAATTGTAATCGGGTAATAAATGCAGAATTTGTAAATGCTGGCTCGGCCTCAGCGATGCCAGATATTTGGATTCCCTCATTGTGATTACGGAATTTTGCAAAAATCTTTATCTGGAAAACAAATTGAAGCCTAAAGGCCAGGTCACAAGGACCCCGAAGGTTCAGGAGGTTGGGGGAGGACTTCAGGAATTGATTTCACATGGAAAGATTTTTACAATTTCTATATAAAAAAAGGAAAATAACAGTTTTGTGTAAAATACGAGCTAATGTTTTTACTTTGTCGTCTGTAGACAATTTTTTTGTTTTTAGACGAAATGAGTTTTTGATTTAGATTAATCCATTCTCAGTGAAAATTAATATGGGATCCAAAAGGGAAAAAGTCCGTGAACTTACTTACGAAATTTAGTGATTTAGCCTACATGGCACTAAATAGAGGTGACAAGGCAGTTGCAGTGTTTTTAAGACTTGCAGGAAGCCTTTGACATTTTGGGATCATGACGTTCTTCTATAGAAATTAGAAGAACTGCATTACACTGGTTTCAAAGCTACTTATCAAATAGATTTAAGGCAACTAAAATTTACAACTCCTACAGCAAAAGGTGTCAAGTTAAATTCGGTGTTCCTCAAGGATCTATTTTAGGCCCGCTTTTATTTCTGATTTACGTAAACGACTTAACAAAATTGAGACTAAATAGTACCATGTTTTTATATGCCGATGATATAATTTTAGTTAATATAAAAAAATTGGAAGATGCGGTTCAACATACACAAAAAGACTTATTAAACGATGGTTAAACTCTAATAAACTTTATCTAAATAGCAATAAAACCAAATGGATGACTTTTCGTTCAACTGGTTCCGAAATTAACAATAATTTATTTTTAAAACGCAAATTAAACTGCAGAAAAAAGGGAACCATTTCTGAGCTAGATAACTGCGCTGCATAAAAAAACTGACAGAGTACATACAATAAAATATCTGGGATCCCATCTCCACAGTACCCTCCTATGGAAAGCTCAAACTGAGAAAATCTGCAGCACATTAAGTCTTTGTGCTTTGAAATTAAATAAATTACGATATATTATGGATACCAATATATGCATTATGCTTCATAAAGCAATCTACGAGTCCCTCTTAAATTATAACATAACGATACAGGGTACAACCAATTTAACAAATATTAGAAAAATAGAACGTATTCAATCCTCAATAGTAAAAATATTATACCAATTGGAGAACGCACACATCTAATTACAGCTCAAGACAGATTTCTTTACTTGGATATTTTACCTTACCAGAGCCTATATAAATATACAAACATAAAAAGTCCAGCATGATAAGAACACAAGATTTAAAGAAAAAAAAAATATTTTTAACTGTTGAATTTTACAAATAACTATGGGAAGTTCACAAGCGCATATAAAATTCATACATTTTCAATCTCTTACCAAGGGAACTGCTAGTCGTAAATTCTTTCAGAGAATTAAAACACGAATTAAACAGATTTTTATTAAAAAAATTATATAATTGATATTAACACTTACTAACAATTTACGTAATGCTGAATATGAATATAAAAATCCAAATGTTATTTCGAAATATTTTAAATAAAGAAAATTTTTAGTAAAGAGCATATTATTTAATGTCGAAATTTTCAACTAATATTATGTCAATGTATAATTCTCTCTTGCAGATAAGCTGTTAGCTTTGAGGGACATCTGTAAATAGAAATGATTTATTTGAATTTGTCTGAATAAATAAAACTTTTAGCTTTTTTTTAAAATCATTTAAGTGACTTTTTGGGTTGAATATATAAATAATTAATAATTATATTGCTGAAATATAACGATTCGCAATTTCGGAATATTTCTATAATTGCGCCCTCTAACGATGGAAAAATTGAAAATCGTCAGAATTTTAAACTAATACAAACGATGCAATTAGGTTGGAAATTTTGGTTGTGGAATGTAAATCTCATGAAGTTTCCATTGAACACAATGCTTTTTAAATTTACCTCCAGAGTGAGAGGGGGTTGAGTTGTTTTATCACTGATAGGCATTTTTTTTTCACACCATGGGCTAAATGGCCAGGTCAAATGGACCCCGAAGGCTCAGAGGTTGGGGGAGGGGACCCACTGGAACAATTGTTAGGATACAGATGATTGCCTCTCGTCAAGGCCATCCAGCGCGTTCTTTAATGTGCACAGGGTATGGCTCTCCCGCACAAGGGGCCACAGAGTGAGAGGAGAGTTGGGTTGTTTTACCTCTGAGCGGCACTTTTTTGCACACCATGGGCTAAATGGCCAGGTCACATGGACCCCGAAGGCTCAGAGAAGGTTGGGGGAGGGGATCCACTGGAACAGCTGTTGGGAGACAGATGGTAGCCTCCCGTCAATCCAGCGTGTTCTTTAACGTGCACAGGGTATGGTTCTTCCGCACACGGAGCCACGGCTTAACGTCCCATCCGACGGACGGCGGCCTTTCCAAGTCCATCGGTGTCCCCTACTGATCGTGGGCAGGGCGGGGAATTTTTCGGAGATAAATCTCAACTGGGACTCGAACCTGGGAACTACAGATTACGAGCCTGGTGCGCTACCGACTGAGCCACCCCCGCCCCAGTGAGAGGAGAAAACTCATTTTTTGTGTAAGAGATAAAACATTAATATCTATCCGCCCCAAAAGGAATTTTTATTTTTCATACTTTTAGAATCACCTAAAAGCTTTTTAGGGCGGGGGTGGCTCAGTCGGTAGCGCGCCAGGCTCGTAATCTGTAGTTCCCAGGTTCGAGTCTCAGCTGGGTCAGCGTTGAGATTTATCTCCGCAAAATTCCCCGCCCTGCCCACGGTCAGTAGGGGACACCGACGGGCTTGGAAAGGCTGCCGTCCGTCGGATGGGACGTTAAGCCGTTGCCCCGTGTGCGGGAGAGCCATACCCTGTGCACGTTAAAGAACACGCTGGATGACCTTGACGGGAGGTTACCATCTGTCTCCCAACAGCTGTTCCAGTGGGTCCCCCTCCCCCAACCTTCTCTGGGCCTTCGGGGTCCATGTGACCTGGCCATTTAGCCCATGGTGTGCAAAAAAGTGCCGCTCAGAGGTAAAACAACCCAACAACCTAAAAGCTTTAATTGCACCCCTAACTGGAAATGACTACGAATATTTCAAACGATATATTTGCACTAGAAATTTGATATTTTAGTGGTGGAGTGTTATGATCAATGGTTAAACTTAATTAAAAAGTTTCAATAGTATTTCAACATAGTAGTAAATAAATTGTTTTATATACGATGAATGATTTGCTTTATTCTCTAGGGTTAAGGGGCAAATCAAACTTTTTTCATTTTTAAGAATAAATGAGATGTTTTTTGCGTTTTACAGGGCTAAAAATATATATTTGTATTTTCCAATCGCCCATTACTAAGAATTACTTCTGTTAAACGGTTGAAAATTCGGAAAATGAAAAATTTCATTTTCTCTGAAAACGATCCTACCGTTTTCGCCAGAGACGATATCTTTCTAGTTTATGCAATCACTTGTTCATATATTTAATGTAAAAACTCTGCGCCGTAATTATGCTGGTCTTAGTAAATTTTAATTTATAGAGTAGGCTCAAATAGTAGCAGAATAGAAGCAAACAATTGTAACCCAGGTTGCTATTCGAACGTTTATGGTATATTACGTAAAATGACTGGCATCACCAGCCAAAAGGAATTCCTCTCATTTAATCTTCCACAAATTAAACAATGTATCCTCGAAGCTCTTTATGCTATTTCTATATTCTTGCCAACATTTTACGTATTTTATATAACCCACTTTATATAAATTATAATCCAGCTGTATGGTCCTGACTGAAGCTTTTATTTGCTTCGTAAAATTTTCTGCTCTTAAAACCTTTAGCAGACCTGTCTTTAGTTGCTTGTGCTTAAAGTTCATAGCAAGACTTAAAGCTCTGGCCATTTATTCCATGCAACGACGAAAAAAAAAAGCCGTTTTTTTATATATTTATATATCTTTAAAAATTAAAGAAATTTTGCCCAGAAGTCAGAAGAAAAAGGAATTCTTTTCAAGTTTTTGCTCATTTCGAAATCTTTTCTTCCCATCTTAATTAGCCGATAGTGAATCATCTTTTAACCTCGTAAAAATAAGTTTTTTTTGGCAGTTGAGAGTTTAACATCGACGAGATAAGCCACGTCACAGCATCAATCAAGGGAACGTCAACTGATAAGCCTTATCAATGCTCATAGATGATCAATGCTTCGCAGAAGCATTAGGAGCGGCAGATTGGTGCCGCTGAAAAAGTTTCAGAAGTAGCGATTTTTGAACTCCAAACAGAACGAACATAAAATTCGCACTGATTAAATGTTTGAACTAAACAAACGAAAGTAACGTTGTGCGTCAAACTTACAACTTTTGGTTAAAAGTAATACTAAAATTTCTTCAAAGAACATGCAAATAACTCTAGAGTGGATTGTTTGGGTTGTTTTACCTCTGAGCGGCACTTTTTTGCACACCATGGGCTAAATGGCCAGGTCACATGGACCCCGAAGACTCAGAGAAGGTTGGGGGAGGGGACCCACTGAAAAAGATGTTGGGAGACAGATGGTAGCCTCCCGTCAAGGCCATCCAGCGTGTTCTTTAACGTGCACAGGGTATGGCTCTCCCGCACACGGGGCCACGGCTTAACGTCCCATCCGACGGACGGCGGCCTTTCCAAGCCCATCGGTGTCCCCTACTGACCGTGGGCAGGGCGGGGAATTTTGCGTAGATAAATCTCAACGCTGACCCAGCTGGGACTCGAACCTGGGAACTACAGATTACGAGCCTGGCGCGCTACCGACTGAGCCACCCCCGCCCCAGGTACTTGAGGATACTTCAAAATGTTTAAAAGGGGTACTTCATATTTAAAAAAGAAAGAAGTTTGAGAAACACAGATTCGAATTAAAGCTAAGAATATATGAATACTTTCAACATGAATACTTTCGCCGTCATAAAGTCATAATTCAAAGATATTTGCTTCTAGTATTTTTGAAATAAGTTGCGAAATAAAATCCCTTCAATACACAGGAAAAAATGAATATGAATTCTTGGGTGCACCACTGTTTGCCCTTTCTCAGAGTTGTCTTTCATGACGTTCTGAAAGCGATCTTTTGCAGAGGTCAGAGAGAAACCCAACCACAGAATCCGCCCCCTCGTCTCTGGTTGACGGGGCGGGACGAGAATTCTGGGCGCTGCCTTTTGGCATCCGTTCGATGGGAGACGCGCGCGCCGGTCACAGTGGAACAATTGTTGGCCAGCATCCCACGTGCAGCTTCTGCCGCTCCCAGATTCATCCGTCTTCATGACGTTCGAGAACCCATCCAACGTCACACGATGGTCTACTTCTGTTCCCCCTTGCTCTTCGAAGTCCGTTTCGCTCTTAAAACGGAAAATGAATCTCGAAATCTAAATGTGGGTCAGATACTTCAGATGAAGCAGAAACAGATTTTGTTCGAGGGCCAAACAGCTGCGAGGATCTGGCAGAGAATAATGGGGGGGGGGGGGAGATTCTGAATCGGTTGGTCTCCATAAAAAACAGATTATGAACAAAAAACAAATGGAATTCCAGTGGATGGAAGAGCCAGATGCTTCGGATTTCAATTCAGAGTGCTTTTGCTGTCCCTGCTCTGCTTTAAAGAGTAAATATTGTAAAGAAAAGTAGAGAAAAATTTGCTCCCCATTTAAATTGGTGTTTTAATTTCGCATTCAAAATCAGAAGATATGACAGCTAAGTCACAGGAACTTTTATGCGATTCTTCTACAGTGGGTTTTTGCTCAGTTTCAGATTTCTTGGTATAATTACTTCAGAGTAAAAGCGATTCACATTCCCATCAAAAATCAAGATTCAGGCACTTGCAGTATTATGGAAGGGTATTGAGATTTAATGACGTTAGGGCTGTAGCAAGCCAAATCTTTAAGAATTCCCGTGGTTCTTAAAACTTGCTCCTCTGATTTCTACTAGAGGTTATTTCTGATAACTAAGGTCGGTCAGAGAAATAAATTTCACTTTTATTTTCTCTGATCTGTAATGAACTTACCTCAGTGGTTGTTGTAATCGCATAAAAAGGCTGGAAAGCAATGGTCAGAGTCCACGACAAACTTTACAGAATCTAAAATTGTCGCAGTACAACAGGAAAAACATTTTTTGGAAAATATTTATTAGTCAATAAAATCGGCTATTTTGGAGAAATAGGCGTATACACCTAAAGACTAAAATTAGACTGTATAATAGTTTGGTTCTTTCTAGGGTTAGTTACGGTAGTGAAACTTGGACGCTGTGTAAACAAGATAACAGGAAACTAGATGCTTTTGATTCTAGATGCTTACGCAGTATCTTGGGTATTAGGTGGTTTAACTTTGTAACTAATGATGAGGTTAGGCAAAGGAGTCTGCAACCTCCTTTAAGCAGCATATTGTGCAGAGAGAGACACCGCTGGTTTGGCCATGTTGCCCGTATGGATAATTATAGATTGGCGAATAGGGTTATGAACAGTGTGCCTAGAGGCTTCAGAAAGAAAAGGAGACCTAGGATGCGGTGGGCAGACAATGTCAAACAGGACCTTGTTAGAATTGGTGTGCAGTGGCCGGATGCAGCAGATGTAGCTCAGGACAGATATGCTTGGAGAATTAAACTGCGTGGTCTGGTTGGACCTCCGTAGCCCATGGCTGCTAGAATGATGATGATTATTTCACAAAATATAAAAATATTTATTGATTATGTTCACCAGATAAGACTGACCAGCTAAAAATATGGATAATTCAATGATACAAAGATGGGGGAAAAATCAATTTACGCACTTTTTCAAACTTGAATAAAATTTGTCTAAAAATTAACTAAAATGTTCAAATCTACTTTGTCTAACTTAAGTCTCAATAAATGGTGGAAAATGTCTTCCTCCGACATCCTAAATGTCAAAAATATAATATATAGTGATACACAATACGGTGACAAAGATTTTTCGCGAACAAATATTTCGCGTTAATCTGAAGCTCTTTCACGTCACACAGATGGGAAACTTTGATTCGGGTACGGTCAACAGAAAGCGATTTAGAGTTATTCACTTTCTGGCGGCTTAAAAAGAAACTTAATGTCTTAACTGGCCTAGTGGTTAGCCTAGTGGTTCACAATACATGTCTGTTGCAACTGTAGCTAACTCTGTAATCATGATCAGCAAATTTAACCCGTCTTAGCATGTGCTTGTTGAAGAATCCTGTACAAACTAGCAGTAGATTCTAGGCTACTTTTCTCTCTTATACCTAACAAAAAAATTTCAAAAAATAAAGGTATCACAGCGCACTTGAGCGTCTGAAACTAACTGCACAATCATCCACTGAGGTCACCTCCGATCGTAAAACTTTACGCCACCAGAGTGCTTGCAAATGATCATAACGCTAAATCAAATTTCTCTCCTTGTTTAGAAAGCCATTCGTCTTCTGCGCATCTCTGGAATTTAAAAGAGAACAACAAAATGCCGCAATAAAGAATCCGTGGACAAGAAATCATGTCGTGGAGAGGACAGAAGATGGATTTGTTGGAGTCGTACAAGGCACGAATAAAGGGGTCATTTCTTCTCTGACCGTTGGAATTCTTTCTCACACGAGCGTTGTACGGAAGTCCTTTGCTTTTAGAGAAATGGAGTATGCTTAATATCGTGGCTCTCGTCTTATTTATGATGATAGTTAATAGCGGTAATAACAGAACCACGGGTCCTAGAAGCATTTTCATTCGCGTATGAAAAAATACTTCTATTACTTTGAGATTTATTAGGAATGAGAGGTTGGAATTTTTGACCTGGGTTCGAATCTCGAAAAGGCTTTTCGTCTATTTATGTCATCTTCTGCTGAAGCTACGCCTTCATCACGGATCCTCATGGAGTTTATATTCACAAGCTCATGTCAGATTTTCATGCATTAGTGAGCTGCTTAACGGTTGGGTTGTTTTACCTCTGAGCGGCACTTTTTTGCACACCATGGGCTAAATGGCCAGGTAACAAGGACCCCGAAGGCTCAGAGAAGGTTGGGGGAGGGGACCCAACCCAACAACTGTTGGGAGACAGATGGTAGCCTCCCGTCAAGGCCATCCAGCGTGTTCTTTAACGTGCACAGGGTATGGCTCTCCCGCACACGGGGCCACGGCTTAACGTTCCATCCGACGGAAAGCGGCCTTTCCAAGCCCATCGGTGTCCCCTACTGACCGTGGGCAGGGCGGAGAATTTTGCGGAGATAAATCTCAACGCTGACCCAGCTGGGACTCGAACCTGGGAACTACAGATTACGAGCCTGGCGCGCTACCGACTGAGCCACCCCCGCCCCCAAGCTGCTTAACGAGTCCGTTACTTGTCTATCACTCACCAAGTGCTTTATTGGAAACATTTCCATATTATATCGATACTCAAATTCGAATCTAACTTTTTAAATAAACTAACTTCAGGCACTTTTTTTTTCTGTTAAAAGATCTCAAATCTATCTAAATCTCAGTTTTGCACACTTTTTTTTAAACAAACATTCAAAAAAGAATACAGCATATTTACAATTTTGATCCGCAAAATTAAAAAGCTATCCGCAGGAAAGTAAATAAAATCTAATAATAAAAGATCTTTGAGTGACAGTCTCGTCGAGAAATTGAAGTAGACGATTCAAAATTTCGCAGATTGTTTCCTGTTATCGTCAGAATTGCAGTGATGAATTTCAAGTCGCAATTCCCAAAGGGAGGCTTGTGCAAGCAAACATTTACCATGCTATTCCTACGAGAAACGGAAATAGCTCACAAATTTATTGTTGCGATTTACAGCTCCGTGTCTCGGAAGATCATTCGTAATATTTAAATCTTCATCCGTTACCAGATCCCCTATGTTCACATAGGCATTACTGTATCAATGCATCCCATTGTAGGAAGGAATCAGATTTATTTTCCAACCTAACACGCAGTCGCACAGGGGGAACCCGTGTACGAATTTTGTGACTGTTCAAGTACAGTCGCTCAAAAAAGTATCCGAACACTATGATTGATTACAAAATTCAGAAAAAATATCTGGCAACGATTTTTTTAGAAATTAGTGATCTGGCAACCTTCGTGTCACGTGACACAAGGGTTGCCAGATCGCTAATTTCTAAAAAAAATCGTTGCCAGATATTTTTTCTGAATTCTGTAATCAACCGTAGTGTTCGGATATTTTTTTGATCGACTGTACGTGAAGCATAAAAGGTTGAGAACCACTGATCTAGAGTGTCTTCTAACGTGTGTAGGTTATGGGCACGGTAGGGCTCTGCTGCACTTGGGCCATTCCCGGACTGCGCTTCACACCCCCTTTGACGCACCCATACTCCAAGTCCCTACTGGTCTCCTCTGAGACAACCTCTTTACCTTCTACTTCCAGGCGCTCGCCACTCATGTAATGTCGTGCAGGCGGAGCACGAGTTTCTTCCCAGGGGGGCGGGTCCTTGTACTCTCCCCTCCCACCCCATAACAGAGGGCTTGGATTAGCGTGGAATTTGACGAACGGTTGGGTTGTTTTACCTCTGAGCGACACTTTTTTGCACACAATGGGCTAAATGGCCAGGTCACAAGGACCCGGTAGGCTCAGAGAAGGGTGGGGGAGGGGACCCACTGGAACAGCTGTTGGGAGACAGATGGTAGCCTCCCGTCAAGGCCATCCAGCGTGTTCTTTAACGTGCACAGGGTATGGCTCTCCCGCACACGGGGCCACGGCTTAACGTCCCATCCGACGGAAAGCGGCCTTTCCAAGCCCATCGGTGTCCCCTACTGACCGTGGGCAGGGCGGGGAATTTTGCGGAGATAAATCTCAATGCTGACTCAACTGGGACTCGAACCTGGGAACTGCAGATTGCGAGCCTGGTGCGCTACCGACTGAGCCACCCCCGCCCTATCTTGTCAGGGTTATACCATAACCTCATCGCTGTCTTCTTCCTCAGAGCGTTGGCAGGGGCGTAGCGAAGGACTATGGTTGGGGGGGGGGGGAATTCGAAATTCAAATTTTGCGTAATAGCCATATAATTTCTTTCACAGATATAATTCCAATATTTGCGTCTCGTCTGAATTGTAGCAAAGTCAGTGTGAATTTTCCATTGTTTTGGCCAACTCTCCTTAATTTCACGAAACTAATCCCAATGTTTACATCTCTCCTAAATTTGCCAAATCACTTCAAACTATTCACATCCAATGATTTTGCCAATTTTTCTCGATTCCAATCAACTATCCTGAATTTCACAAACCCAATCCCAATTATCACAACTCGCCCGTATTTTCCAAGTGGATTTGAAATTTTCCAACTGCCCTTCATTTTGTTAAGTTTCTTCAATTTCACCAACATTGCTTCATTTCACAAAACAAATCTTAGTTTTCACAACTCGATTATATTTTATCAAGTCACTTCGAATTTTATCAACTCTCCTTAATTGCACAAGGCACAATTTTCACAACTCCCTGTGTTTTGCCTAGTGGCTTCGAATTTTGCCAACAGTTATTGGTTTTTCCAACACTCCTTAATTTCACCAAACCAATCCCAATTTTTACAACACGCCCGTACTTTACCAAGTGGTTTCCAGTTCTGCCAACTGCCTAGATTTTGCCAAGTTTCCTCGATTTGCCATCTCGCCACAATTTTACAGGAAAAAAAAAAATTTTTGAAACATACGATCTCCTGAAGCGTTGCTTCAAAATAGGAAGGTCACATGATCCTTAGCTGCTTTAAAGCCACAACAGCTTTTTTTTTTTGTGAATTTGCTACTAGGTTCTCTCGGCATTTTTTTCCAAAAAAGATCAGTTTCATCTGCATACCAAACTTGATTAGGAGTGTATCCACCACCTTAAATGATTTGGGCCAATTTTGGACAAAATTCTTTAGCAAGCCGGCTCATCTGCAGATCTGTCTCCAGTCTGTTTCCCCCGGGGTGGGGGTGGCTCAGTCGGTAGCGCGTCAGCTCATAATCTGTAGTTTCCAGGTTCGAGTCCCAGCTGGGTCAGCGTTGAGATTTATCTCCGCAAAATTCCCCGCCCTGCCCACGGTCAGTAGGGGACACCGATGGGCTTCGAAAGACGGCCGTCCGTCGGATGGGACGTTAAACCGTGGCCCCGTGTGCGGTAGAGCCATACCCTGTGTACGTTAAAGAACACGCTGGATGGCCTTGACGGGAGGCTACCATCTGTCTCCCAACAGCTATTACAGTGGGTCCCCTCCAACCTTCCCCGAGTCTTCGGGGTCCATGTGACCTGGCCATTTAGCCCATGGTGTGCAAAAAAGTGCCGCTCAGAGGTAAAACAACCCAACCCGTCCTGTCTCTCATTTTGTGGATTTATCAAAAGTTGTTCCACCATTATCTTTCGAACGCGAAAGACAAAATGATTTATGTGCCAAATGAAAGATTGTATGCGGAGAGTGTCATAGGCTATAAAAATTACTCCCCCTCCATGCATGAAAACGATTGCTCTGTTATATCTCCAGAAGGCAGGTGCCGATTGTAACAAGTATGTGTCAAATGAAAGCTGCTTTTACACTCCCCAATAAAAAAAATTGGGTCCTCTTTATTCTCTCCCCCCTAAAAAAGGGGAGATATGAAATCGATTGTCCCACTATATCTTTGGAATGCAAGGGCGAAAGAAACGGGCCATGCGTCAAATGAAAGCTTGTGACATGGGAAGTGTCACAGATTATAAAAATTTCTCCCACTTCCTAAAATAGGGGAAATATGAAAACGAGTGATTCGTTATATCTTCGGAACGCGAGGGCCAAAAGTAATAGGTTTTATGTCAAACGAAAGCTTTGACGTGGGGAATTGTGTGTAATCAAATTATACCGAATTTGATTTCCTACAGAGGGCCTACATTTACAAGGAGTGTCAAATGAAAACTCGCATGAGGAACGTCGTAGAAGACTTCGAATAACGTCCTCCCACACCCTTCTCCCTCGAAATGGGAACTGAGATTTAGGGGAATCCGACCTTATTGATTTGTATCTCAAAAAGCTTCTGACGTCTGCAATGTCTATGGGCCACCTGAAATACGACTCCAAAAAGTAGGGGGTGGAAAAAAATGGTCGATATTTATGAGTGGTACGTGATATGACTCAGAAAACTGTTTCCCTCATAAGCAAATCATCATTTTAGCAATTTTGTTTTGTATCTTAGAACATATTTTGAGTAAAGTTGTTGATTAAAATTTTTTCTCGGATTTGGGTTGTGTTGTTTTACCTCTGAGCTGCACTTTATTGCAGACCATGGGCTAAATGGCCAGGTCACATGGACCCCGAAGGCTCAGAGAAGGTTGGGGGAGTGGACCCACTGGAACAGCTGTTGAGAGACAGATGATCAAGCGTCAAGGCCATCCAGCGTGTTCTTTAACGTGAACAGGGTATGGTTCTCCCGCACACGGAGCCACGGCATAACGTCCCATCCGACGGACGGCCGTCTTTCGAAGCCCATCGGTGTCCCCTACTGACCGTGGGCAGGGCGAGGAGTTTTGCGGAGATAAATCTCAACGCTGACCCAGCTGGGACTCGAACCTGGGAACTACAGATTACGAGCCTGGCGCGCTACCGACTGAGCCACCCCAACCCCCCTTTTTCTCGGAAGAAATAAATTTGTGAGCAGAAAAGAACCGCTATAAAGTATTTAGTTATTACTTGTCTCTTACAAACCAAACGTTTTAAGAAAATAAAAAACAAATTTTTCTTCATCATATGCGCCCTAAAAAGCAGAAAATAAACCTAAAACATATCGATGGTGCTAACAGTCACTGAGTTCGCATTCTCTTCAAATGAAGATCGGGCGCTTGCAATCTAGTTCAGAAGGTCGTCTTCCTCTCTTCTATTGAAGTGAATAGAATTCAATAACTGATTGCACCAGTGATACGATTTACTCTAGTTTTATTTTCTACTTTTTAAGGTGGAATTTTAAACAAAGATTGGTGTTCTCATTAAAATCGAAATCTAGGTTAAAAAAAAAACGTTTTTCCCATAAACAAATCATTATTTTAGCAATTTTGTTTTGTATCTTAGGAACCATATTTTGAGTCAAGTTGTTGACTAAAATTATTTCTCGGAAGAAACAAATTTTGAGTAGAAAAGAATAGTTATAAAGTATTTAGCTATTACTTGTGTCTTCCAAATCCTGTTACGATTGTATGCTAATAAATTGTACCTTACAATAGGTATTGCTAAATAACATTTGCTTGGAAACCACGTTACTGATTATGGTTAAGAGTTTACACGCCATTTTTTGTATATCATAAATTTGCTTTGAAAATATTTTAAGTTTAATAGCATTATTACAAAATTTTCTTTAACTGTCTGAACAAAAAAAAAAACGTTTATCTGGTTACAAATATCCGAAAAGAAAGCTAGTAAGAAGAAAAAAGCAGTTGTTTACAGTGTTGCCAATTCACATGTAAGAAAATAAACTAGACCAAGCTTTAAATAAAGCGCTAATTTTTTAATTGCTTACGAAACAAAATTTTAATTTTAAAATAGCGGTTTAAAAACTCCAGTTTTTCTGATTTAAAAAACTCCAAATTGAAAATTCCAGCTGGAGAGCTGCTAAAAGTTAGATCTAACTTGAAAACAGCTACGTTGGCAACACTCATTATTTGGATCTCTGATAAAGTGTTTGAAAATCAAAGATATTGATTGAATCAGCGAAAACGATACGAGATTTCACGTGGCGAAGATACTGTTGAAACCAAAAGAATATTTCTGAAAAATCAAATGATACTAAAAGCAACATTCCACACTCTTTGGACAGGTGAGAATTTATCTGAAGTATCAGACGAACAGAAAATAAAATTGGTAAGAAAGTGTAAACTTCACTAATGGATGACCCAGGAACTTGGACAGAGAAATTAACAGAAATATAGAAATCTTAAAACGTCGGGAAGAAAATTTTGTGATACATATTATAAACGAACTGTTTTTCAAATATAAATTCATAGGAATTGGTTTTTGTATTCCATTTCACGGGATTCTTTATTTTATTTTGTTGTAAAGTATTTTGGAGGAGGAAAAAAATTGAATAATGAGAATGGTTTCAGTGACTGGCAACACTTATGATATTTTGTATTCAAACCCGAAGAAGTTGGGTTGTTTTACCTCTGAGCGGCACTTTTTTTGCACACCATAGGCTAAATGGCCAGGTCACATGGACCCCGAAGGCTCAGAGAAGGTTGGGGGAGGGGACCCACTGAAACAGCTGTTGGGAGACAGATGGTAGCCTCCCGTCAAGGCCATCCAGCGTTGACTGTTCTTTAACGTGCACAGGGTATGGCTCTCCCGCACACGGTGCCACGGCTTAACGTCCCATCCGACGGACGGCGGCCTTTCCAAGCCCATCGGTGTCCCCTACTGACCGGGGGCAGGGCGGGGAATTTTGCGGAGATAAATCTCAATGCTGACCCAGCTGGGACTCGAACCTGGGAACTACAGATTACGTGCCTGGCGCGCTACCGACTGAGCCACCCCCGCCCCGCAAACCCGAAGAAAGGCTAGCTCATGTTAAAAATCATAAAAAGTGGTTTGAGGGTTTGTGTTGTTTTGCTTCTCAAAACACGGCAATTGATGCTGCTCAGCAAAGAATATTTAGCACTGAAAAAAAATTTGATTTAAAATTTTAATCTGTCTTGAAAACAGATTTTTTTTCATATTAAGGGTAATGTGGATCTTTGAAGTTAGTTCCCCACTGTTCTAACATGGAAATTATCCGATTATTTGATAGAGCTCTGTTCTAAAGGAATTGATTTTGCGAATGGAAGCTGCATTCAAAACTCCTTAACATCGAAATAAATTTTCCACAGAAAAATGGCATTTGCGAGAGTGAAAATATCGCTCAAATGTCGCTGAATCTCGATTTATTATTCATTTTTTTACATTATTAATTTTAATAGTTAAAAAGTTATTGAATCCGAGGCATTTGACAGCAGATTTCTATTACGCTCAGCGGGAGACGCTCTTGGTTAGATCCCATATAACCTCGGGTCAAGGATATTCTTTATCTAGAGCTTATAGAAGCATAGTTCAATTATTTATATATTGTTTAGTAACTTGTAGCTCCAACTATATTTATAATATTTAATTTTAATCATTCATCTCTAAGTTAGAGAGAGAGCCCACGGCGGTGAATCGCCAATGGTCCAGTTATCCCTAAGTCGTCAAATCGAATTAGTTTTCACCTAATTCGTCCGTTCTTAAACACTTATCTTTTAAACTGATGAAATCGAAAGGAATCATTGCACGTGAATTCTACAAGTATATTTACTTTAGTAACTGAATCGCTATAACAGTGGGGCGAGGGTGGCTCAGTCGGTAGAGCACCACGCTCGTAATCTGCAGTTCCCAGGTTCGAGTCCCATCTGGGTCGGCGTTGAGATTTATCTGCACAAAACTCCCCGCCCTGCCTCACGGTCAGTAAGGTACACTGATGGGCTTGGAAACGCCGCCGTTCGTCGAATGGGGCGTTAAACCACGGTCTGTGCGCGGGAGACCCATATTCTGTGCACGATAAGAACACGCCGAATGATCTTGACCGGAGGTTACCATCGGTCTCCCAACAGCTGTTGTGGTTGGTCCCCTCCCCCAATCATCCGAGATTTCGGGGTCCTTGTGACCTGGCCATTTATCCTATTGTGTGCAAAAAAGTGCCGCTCAGAGGTAAAACACTCAAGCTATAACAGTTCTTGTATTATAATTGACTTTTGAAGTAAATTCTTAAGTCTTAACAGCAACACTGCAAGACATATTAAAGGTTGAGCATTTATGTATTAAACCATATCGTTTTAATACATAAATAAATTTGCTTAGCATCTTCATTTTATCCCCAGCGGCATTCTTCCATTTAAAACTTTCAAAGTTAAAAAACTTCGAGTGTGACTTTCCATTAAAATAACATGGAAACGTGCCAATGCTTTTGGTAATATAGTATATATTGAATGTCATTTGCGCAAAGTTTAAGATTTGTTTGGGTTGTTTTACCTCTGAGCGGCACTTTTTTGCACACCATGGGCTAAATGGCCAGGTCACATGGACCCCGAAGGCTCAGAGAAGGTTGGGGGATGGGACCCACTGGAACAGCTGTTGGGAGACAGATGGTAGCCTCCCGTCAAGGCCATCCAGCGTGTTCTTTAACGTGCACAGAGTATGGCTCTCCCGCACACGGGGCCACGGCTTAACGTCCCATCCGACGGACGGCGGCCTTTCCAAGCCCATCGGTGTCCCCTACTGATCGTGGGCAGGGCAGGGAATTTCGCGGAGATAAATCTCAACGCTGACCCAGCTGGGACTCGAACCTGGGAACTACACATTAGGAGCCTGGCGCGACTGAGCCACCCCCGCCCCTCAAAGTTTTCAAGAGATAAATGTTTTCTTAAAGTCGATTTCTCGTAACTGGTAAAGATCATTCGTTGATCAAGAGACTTCCGACGATAAAGTGTTATTTACTCTCTTAACTAGCATAGGATGAACTGTCTAGTTAGATGTCATTGAAGATATGGGGTGAATATAAAATATTCTTATTCTTGAGTACTTTTATTAAAGTATTTGATTCCTGATAATTTACAATTTTTTTTCATGAATTTTATTGCTTTCCTTTTTAATTTCCATTCTTTGTTACTTATTGTCTTCAATAAAGATAGTTTTATGAACAATATACTTTCGTGTTGCAGGAGCCACAATATGTTTAAACAATAGAAAGTAATTATAATAATTAATTCTTTAAAATATCAATTTGAAGGATCAGTCTTTTTTTATAACATATTTATGAGGATTTAAACTAATATCCCCTTAAAAATTTCAATGTGCTCTTTGAAATATCCCTACGATTATTATAAAAGGGCGGTACTCAACTTGGCAACAGGAGATTATAAAACTGAGATTTTTATAAGTTAAGTGATTCTTTCATTTAAGATTTCAACGTAAATCATTTTAACGTGATTCAGCTAATGTAATGTTTAAGAAATGACGTGAGATTTTCTTGCAGAAGTTATTTTCTATTCAATATTTCTGGCGTCTTTTTATATCAAAATTACCTTTTCTTGTCAGTATTTGTTTGGAATTTTTTTTTTCTATCTTTAGTAATATCATTACAATACTAATATATAGTTATAAAATTAACATTTAAATAAGTTGTGAGATAAGCAGATTTAATGATTTTGAATTTGCTGCAATATTTCTAAATTGAAGTTTCGAAATTTTGATTTTTTTTAAAGGCATAAATGGCAAAATCTAGAACTTACAGTATTCTTATTTCACAAAAGAGGAGGAAGCATTTTAAATTCAAAATTTTTCTTTTTTTAAATCTGTATTCTTTGCAAATAGAAATTTTTCGTGTAAACGACATCATCGCTTCAAAGTTTAACCTGCGACGTTTTGAAGTTTTCTTCGGTGCAAAGCTTTGGCGATAACAAAAACCTCGAGAATTTGTCCTTTTCTCTTTCCCAAGATGTCAGTTGCCACAAACAGCTCCGCCTGACTTCGGGGCCCGGCCGTGCCAACCACCAAGGGACGAAGAATGTCACGCGCCCAGAATTAGACTCTGGTGGGAACGTTGCCTTGGTAACCTGGCGTGGAGCCACAGCTAGGAATTTTCGCATCTTATCCGACTCGTCTCCAATACGGATTGATAGAGGAGAGGAAGATCATTAGAAACAGATTTTCTGTCGATAAAGTGTGCATGTGGCTAAGACTGCAAAATCTGTTGGTCAGCCCACGAGGTTGTTTGGTTGTTTGGGGTTTAATGGCGCATCGGCAAACAAGGCCATAATACGTCAAACAAAAGACAATATAAAAGATAAAAGACATAGAATCCCGCAACCAAAATTTAAAATACATTTTCAGCATTGTAAAGTGTAAAACAACAAACTAAAAGTGTATATGAAGGGAGTAAAACAACTGTAGAAATACTAAATAAAATAATCCCAGGTGTAAGAGACCTGGGGTAAATAATGCACAAAGTTAAGGTAAAATCAAATCCGATTAAAATATCCACAATATTTCAAAAAGATAAAAACTGGAGATAAAATGCAATGATCAGATAAAAGATGTCCGAGTGTAAGAGGCTCGGACGTAAAATTATGGAAATTAAAAATCATACGTCGTTCAAAGTTAAAAGCAGGGCATGAGATTAAAATATGTTTGATTGTTAAAATGGTGTCGCAAAACTCACACTTAGGCACGTCGTCCGCCCGTAGAAGAAATGAATGAGAAATAAACGAATGACCTAAGCGGAGCCGAGCAAGTACAACTTCCTCCTTGCGATTCCTGCGATAACAAGACTGCCATGGTTTGATGATAGGTTTGATCTCGAAGAGCTTGTTCGTAAGTTGTTCTGACCAAGATCTCTGCCACTGTTCCCGGAGCTCGATGGTAAAACGCTGCCGGAAATCCAGATAGGGAACCGGCAACGGAGTGCCGGACAGGGGCGTGGCTGATTTGGCAGCAGCATCTGCCAAGTCAGCCACGCCTGATACCGACATGGCCGGGCACCCAACAGAAGAGAATCGTGGTGGTGGCTGCCAGACGATGGAGCTGCTGGCGGATCTTAGAAAGAACAGGGTGAGGCCGATGCCTCGCCGAGATCAAAGCCTATAGCGAGCAAAGCGTGTCGGTGTAAAGCACAGACCGACGATGATGCTTAGTCGCCACGTGGTCCAAGGCGAGGCTAATAGCGTGCAACTCTGCAGTGAAGATGGAACACTGCAGTGGGATCTGATCTGCAATGATTACATCACAGCAGACCATGGCCGATCCCACCAATGTGCCGGACTTCGAGCCATCTGTAAAGACAGGCAAGAAGTCCGGGTGCTCAGCACGATGGCTAGCAAAGTGTTGCTGGTATACACAGTCAGGTGTAAAGGTTGGGTTGTTTTACCTCTGAGCGGCACTTTTTTTGCACACCATGGGCTAAATGGCCAGGTCACATGGACCCCGAAGGCTCAGAGAAGGTTGGGGGAGGGGACCCACTGGAACAGCTGTTGGGAGACAGATGGTAGCCTCCCGTCAAGGCCATCCAGCGTGTTCTTTAACGTGCACAGGGTATGGCTCTCCCGCACACGGGACCACGGCTTAACGTCCCATCCGACGGACGTCGGCCTTTCCAAGCCCATCGGTGTCCCTTACTGACCGTGGGCATGGCGGGGAATTTTGCGGAGATAAATCTCAACGCTGACCCAGCTGGGACTCGAACCTGGGAAATACAGATTACGAGCCTGGCACGCTACCGACTGAGCCACCCCCGCCAAAGAGGTGTAAAGGCCTTCCCCGTCCTGCACAGGGAAAAAATCGCAGGAAGGGGAAACAGCGAGCCAAGGTGGAAGTGGCTCAGCTGTCGACTGTGCGATGCTATCGAGACATGGTAATGCCTCTGAGGTAGCCTCGGACACGCAAACCAAAAGGACGAATGGCAGTCGGCCGATTTGTGTAGAATATTTCAACTTTGGACTGAAAACGCAGTCCGAAGTGGGATGGCCAGGCAGGGATCGCAATTTAGATGCGTATTGTAGGGACAACTGCTGACGGCGAAGAGATAAACAGGGTTCGTCGGTCTCGATGTAGAGACTCTGGACCGGTGAGGTGCGTAACCGTTATTGAGGAGGAGGACCGTTCTCCTTGCAAGTGTTCCAGCTGATGGAGGGGGTCTAGCACCTTCACCACCGAATTCTGGGCGGAGTTGTACACCTGGGATCCGTAGTCCAGTTTCGATCGGACAAGTGCACGGTAGAGGCGGAGCAGAGAACATCGGCCCGCCCCCCAAGAAAGGGAGGAGAGGACCTAGACGATGTTCAATGCCCGCATGCACTTGGACCTGAGATAACGTATGTGTGGTAAAAAGGTCAATTTCCGATCGAATATGAGACAGAGAAACTTGGTCTCCGCCACAACTGGAATGATGTTACCCCCGAACCGCAGCTCGGGATCCAGATGAAGATTACGCTTGTGGCAAAAGTGCACACAAACGGTCTTCTGTGGGGAGAACCGAAACCCGTTTGCCGTCGCCCAAACCGAAAGATTGTTCAGGGTAATTTGCAGTTGTCTTTCAATGACCCTCATGCTGGACGAAGAGAAAAGGATGCTAAAGTCATCAACATAGAGGGCATTGCCTACTGATGGAGGAAGTTGTCTAGTAATAGCATTAATCTTGACAGCGAAAAGCGCAATACTCAGAACGCAGCCTTGTGGCACCCCCTCAGCCCACAAGGAGAAATGGAAACAGTTTGCATCCTCCCATCACATTCCCATGCTGTTCACATCAACATCAAGTTTGAGCCGACACGGAATTTTCTTTTTAACAACAGTATTTAAGCTATTTTTCATTCTGAAAGCATAATTATTCTTGACAAATTATTTAGTGAAAAGAAATCCCTGGGTTCATGTAGAGGTTGCAGAGATCCATTGGACAAGGTAATAAATGAAGACAATCTGCCAAACGTGCGAAGGATATCGCTTTCTTCTACAAATGACCACGACTCAAATTCCTAATTAGCATACTGAGGACTTTCCAAGAAAGCTGGCCAGTTCAAAAGGGCTTTATGTGGTTGGTTGGATGTTTGGAGTTTCATGGTGCGAAGACATGGCCATATTGAATTTCTATGTGGAATAGTAAGGAAAAAAACCTAATATGCAACACACCAAGGGAAAGGAATTTTTAGTGTAGAATTCCAAGGAAAACGCTTCTTTAATGTGGAACTCTTAGGAAAAGGGACTTTTTAGCATAAAATTACAAAGGGAATTTAGTGTAGAATCCCAAAGTGAAGAGGTAGCGAGTTCAAATCACGCTGTCGGAAGGAATTTTATCTCCGCAAAATTCCCCGCCCTGCCCACGGTCAATAGGGGACACCGATGGGCTTGGAAAGGCCGCCGTCTGTCGGATGGGACGTTAAGCCGTGGTCCCGTGTGCGGGATAGCCATACCCTGTGCACGTTAAAGAACACGCTGGATGGCCTTGACGGGAGGCTACCATCTGTCTCCCAACAGCTGTTCCAGTGGGTCCCCTCCCCCAACCTTCTCTGATCCATCGGGGTCCATGTGACCTGGCCATTTAGCCTATGGTGTGCAAAAAAGTGCCGTTCAGAGGTAAAACAACCCAAAGTGAAACCTTTTTTAATGTGGAATCTCAAACTTTTTTGTGCAGGATTCAAGTAGGGATTTTTTTTTACATATAATTTGCAATTTCAAGGGAAAAGATTTTTTAGTGCGAAATTCCAAAGAAATTGCATTTTTAATGTGGTGCTCTAAGGAAAAGGCCTTTTTGGTGTGGAATTCAAAGATAAAAGCGCTATTTGGTGTAGAATATTTAGAGAGAAATCTTTTAAATGTGGAATCCCAAGAGCAAGTACTTTTCATTGTGGAATTACAAAAGAAAATATTTTTTAGAGTAATTCCAAAAAGATTAAAAAAGATGTTTAGAATAACAGATTAATGTTGAATCCTAAGGAAAAGTCCTACAGTGTACAAACTTAACTGAGAGATGAACATTCTCTAAATACAGTAATACCTTACTAATTGGGAATTGTGAGGACGTCGTCTATTGGCTACAGCAGATATTACTGTTGGCCGAGTCCATCATTTCAACTTCTGGGTCCAGAAATTAATTGTACGTCGGAGGATCTTTTATCTATAATTTGCGCCATTAAAAGTATTTCACCAGTTCCGATAGGGCATTTCTTTATTACAAATTAAGGATATTTCACCGCCAACAGAAATTGATCAATATGAGCTCCATCTTGTGGTCATATTTCTACCACTTTAGTACACTCGACGAAAAGCCTTATCCTTTAATATGAAAGTCGAAAACTTGGGGGGGAAGAAAGCGCTGCTTACATTCCAATACAAGCTCGGATCCCGTAAAAGAATAATGGAGTGTAGGGGGGAGGGGCAAGAGACGCAATCAAGCGCTTAAAAGGCATGGGGGGGGAGGGAGCAAAAGACTGTATTTCCGTTGCAATAAAATATTTTCACTTCCGTTTTTATCGTCTTTGAAAATTTCTTGAAAAATTGCGAAATATGCCCAAATTTGCCAATTTTTGCCTGCATTACCGTTACTAGCATTCTGAAAGTGCTAGTAACGGTAATGCAGGCGAAGTCAAAAAAAGTGCGAGTAAATACACAATTGTAACAAATGTAATTCTCTAATCACTCATGCAAGCTAAGGGACGGCAGCTGTTGTAATTTTATCCTCAGTTTTCAAAGCAACATACAAGTTTTTGCCCTCTGCGTTTTATTTAGGTTTACATTTTAGTTCAGTAATTTTAAGACTTAGATTGATTATTTTACCACTGAGCGGCGCTTTATTGTACACAATGACCAAAAGAGTCCCAAAGATCCCAAAAGCTCAGAGTTGGGCAAGGATCTGCTGGAAAGCTATTAACCCTTTCAGGGCCATAAGGTTTCTAAGAGTAAATATTAGTATGCAACTGTTTTAGTTTGTTTAGACGTAAAATAAATAAAAAACATAAGAAAAATACATAACAATGTGTAGTTTTTTTGGAATTTTATGGGAAATATTTTTCCCAATGGACTATAAAGGTAACACAAATTATAATTAGGCTTATTATGCAATGTCTTTTATTTATTGGTTTATTATAACAAAATGTTAACTAAAATAATACAAAATTATGAAATAAAATTACTATACAAAATGATGTGCTAATTATGATATTCTGCGAAGCAATTTCTTTTGGTAGTGAGGCAAAGATGGACATTGCACATAGTACATATATTATGCGTCCCGACAGTTCTGTTTTTGTTTTCTAAACGTTCCCGTTTACGTAATTGCGTTCGGCATACGTTCTATTTTGACATTCTGTATAAAAAATGCAGATAAGGTTATAATTAAAAACGACAATCACCAATTTTAACATGGGGAAAAATGTTTCCCTTGGTCGTGAAAGGGTTAAGAGACAGATGGAACACTTCAAGGATATTCAGCGTAATCTTTAGCTTGCACAGAGGATGACTCTCCTGCGCAAGTGGCCAGCGCTTTATGTCTCATCCGATGAGCAAGTGGCCAGCGCTTTATGTCTCATCCGATGAGCAAGTGGCCAGCGCTTTATGTCTCATCCGATGAGCAAGTGGCTAGTGCTTTATGTCTCATCCGATGGGCAAGCGTTCTTCCCAAGCCCATTCATTTCACCTTTCTGACCGAGGGCAGGGGGGGGGGGGGGAGTTTTGTGGAGATAAATCTCAACGCTGACACAATTGGAACTTGAAATTAATTGCAGATTACGCGCCTGGCGTGCTATCGACTGAGCAAACCTCCGCCCAGGGAGATTTTAGGACGTGGGGAATGTGAAAGGCTACAAAACTGTCGCATCCGCTTTTCTTCTCCCCTCCAAGAATGGGAGAAAATGTAAACGATATTCCCCCTCTATCTCCCCAACATGAGATAGATCGAAATAAATTATGTACGAAATGAAAGTTTTTGACGTGAAGATCAAGATAGATAAAATTTACCCTTTCTAAAGCAACGAACTGTAGGTGGCTTTACTGTGTTCTGCAAAGAAAATGTAGAACGAAAATTCTATTCTTTATTATCCTTTATGTGCTGGTTGTTATACTATGCTGGGTACTTTATTTTGCACACCATGGGCTAAAGTGGCTAGGTCACAGGGACCCTGAGGGCTCCGAGCCCTAGTTGGGAGAGGAGACCCACTGGAGCCTCCCGTCAAGGCCACCCAGAGTATTCTATGATGTGCGCAGGGTATGACTCTCCTGCACACGGGGCACGGTTTAACGTCCCATCCGACGGACGGCGGCCTTTCTAAGGCCATTTGTGTCCTCTACTGACCGAGGGGAGTTTTGCAGAAATGAATCTCAACGCTAGCGCAGCTGGGACTCGAACCTGGGAACTGCAGATGAGAGCCTGGCGCGCTGCCCTTGCCACGCCTACATGTCTAAAAAGGTTTTATACAGATGATATCGATGAAATCATATTAGTATTAAAAAACGATAAAAAATACCAAAAATTATTAATATTAGCCTTCGAAAAATAATTTCTGGGCTCTGAAATTCCCTCGATTTTTCCATTGGTTTTCAGAGCACCTACAGGAAAATATAGTGACTTTAAATGCTTTTAAATTGTCATATTTTCATGGCAATTTACTAAACTTTGTTTCAAATTAAACGGGTAAAACTGGAAATGATGTGGAAATTAAAATGGTACGGAATACAAATGGGAGGGTTTTGGAATGAAGAACAGTAACTGAAGAGTAATTATGAAAAATTACTTCAAAATTTACTTCAAAAAGTAAAAAGCATTGCAGCAGTTGAGGGGGGGACCCCCCTCAACTGCTGCATTACGGCAGCAGTCTAAAAAGTATTGAAGCAGTTGAGGGGGGGACCCCCCCCCTCAACTGCTGCAATGCAAAGACTGTCCTAACATTTCTATAATGAAACTTAAAGGAAAAAAAGTGAAACAAAGTGAATGAAATCTCAACAAAAATATTTCAGGAAATACAATCATAAATATTACCATAGGAAAGGGTTGGGTTGTTGGGTTGTTTTACCTCTGAGCGGCACTTTTTTGCACACCATGGGTTAAATGGCCAGGTCACATGGACCCCGAAGGCTCAGAGAAGGTTGGGGAAGGGGACCCACTGAAACAGCTGTTGGGAGACAGATGGTAGCCTCCCGTCAAGGCCATCCAGCGTGTTCTTTAACGTGAACAGGGTATGGCTCTCCCGCACACGGGACCACGGCTTAACGTCACATCCGACGGACGGCGGCCTTTCCAAGCCAATCAGTGTCCCCTACTGACCGTGGGCAGGGTGGGGAATTTTGCGAAGATAAATCTCAACGCTGACCCAGCTGGGACTGGAACCTGGGAACTACAGATTACGAGCCCAGCGCGCTACCGACTGAGCCACCCCCCGCCCTCCATACGAAAGGGAGTCCAGTGTAAATTATTAAGGATGAAATTCGGAGAAAACATTTTTTTCAAAGCATTTCTCTCAAAGTTATTCGGATAAAAAATACCAGTAATTAAGACACACAGCAAAGGAACTGAGATCTCCGCTCAGTTCCATTTGCATAACTAAACAAGATTTGATGATGTTTGGCGTCATATTAAGAAAGTGATTCACTATGCAATTGGTAGAGTGCAAGAGTAAACCGACGGCCACGTAAATGTCACCTCACGGATGAGTCAACTTCGCACTTCCTGTGGCGACGTGTCCCACTGACTGTTCATTCCATTTTCCACCTCATAAAGTCAGCAATAAGAAATGCCTCGTTGCAGAACGCCACGGCCAAGAAAGCGTCGATTGCGGCGTCGGCCACCTGAGGTCGGCGTTTCCAGTTGTCATGGGCTATGTGGAGCGCGTGCTGCTGCATTACGAATGGATGGCGAGCGGCCGAGTCCTCCGCCTGCGTGGCCAAAGTGAATGTGTCTCAACATAACGGAAACCGCATTTCATTTTTGATCTCTGCTGAAACAGGTTCTGCGAGACTTTGCACAGACGAAGATTTAAACGCGGAAATGACGACTCAGCAGACGTCCGACTTTTTTCTGACGTAAGATGGCCTTTGACTTTTTTCATTTTGCCAGATTCCCAGGAATTGTGTGGTCTGAGGTAAAGATTCAACTGGTTGAGGAATCGACGTAATCAAGAATTCTAGGAATGAATCTTGCTACAGAATTTCCATATTGTTTTTTGAGGAGGTGGGGGGGGGGGGGAGAATATTCAAGCTCTTTACATTTGAACAACCTGTTCTAAAAAAGAATCTGTTTATTCATTTGGAACCATTCTGGATGGTTGAGGAAAGTGAACATTTAAAAACTTACAGAATTTGATACAAGGACGGCTTGCTTGGAACTACCTCCCCGCTAAAAAAATTAAGCCAACATCTTTTTTAAAACTACATAAGGTTGTTCTGTTCAGAAACAGATCTCGAAAATTAAAGAGGGGGAGGGACAAGATCAAAATAGAATGAACAGAAACACCGTTCATAACTTTTTCCTTTCGTTTTAGTGGTCTCGAACAAATTTTTTAAAAATTACGTGTAAAATATATTTTACTATTTTTGTCGTCACCGTCCCAGTTACTAGCATTCTCAAAGGTGGGGGAGGAGAATCATGCCCCCCACCCCTTGCCCTCCCTCCCCTAGATCTGTAGTTGGTTCTATTCCAACCATCTGAGGAATGTAATGGCTTAGAGAAAAACCAGAGATTCAGCAGTAGTGTAATAAAGTGGATTTAATTTGTCATCAATTAGGTTAAGTATTAAAATCATTCCTATGAATGATTTATTTTAATACTTAATAGGTTATGGCCTTCCTTCTTATAAAACCAAAGTTTAGCGTACCTTCCAACGTATGGCTATTTTCCAAACAAATGATTTCCTTCGCTCACACTGAGAAGAGTTGGGTTCTTTTACCTCTGAGCGACACTTTTTTGCACACCATGGGCTAAATGGCCAGGTCACATGAACCCCGTAGGCTCAGAGAAGGTTGGGGGAGGGGACACACTGGAACAGCTGTTGGGAGACAGATGGTAGCCTCCCGTCAAGGCCATCCAGCGTGTTCTTTAACGTGCACAGGGTATGGCTCTCTCCCATACACGGGGCCACGGCCTAACGTTCCATCCGACGGACGGTGGCCTTTCCAAGCCCATCGGTGTCCTCTACTGACCGTGGGCAGGGGGGGGGGGAATTTTGCGGAGATAAATCTCAACGCTGACCCAGCTGGGACTCGAACCTGGGAACTACAGATTACGAGCCTGGCGCGCTACCGACTGAGCCACCCCCGCCCCCACTGAGAATAGAGCAACGGAGAAAGGGTTGTATTGTTTAACCTCTGAGCGGCACTTTTTTGCACACCATGGGCTAAATGGCCAGGTCACAAGGCCCCCAAAGGCTCAGAGAAGGTTGGGAACCCACTGGGACAGCTGTTGGGAGACAGATGGTAGCCTTCCGTCAAGCCATCCAGCGTGTTCTTTAACTTGCGCAGGGTATGGCTCTCCCGCACACAGACCCACGACTTAACGTCCCATCCGACGGACGGCGGCCTTTCCAAGCCCTTCGATGTCCCCTACTGACCGTGGGCAGGGCGGGGAATTTTGCGGAGATAAATCTCAACGCTGACCCAGCTGGAACTCGAACCTGGGAACCGCAGATTACTAGCCTGGCGCGCTACCGACTGAACCACGGAGAAATACTACCTCGACCCACGAAGAAAGGGAATCGAATATAGGTTACGAGACTAGATTCATCAATCCTGGAAAGTTATCTATGAAGTTATTGGAAAGTAGATAAGGGAGCCTGTGAGGAATTAAGCTTTTTTTTATTATTGGAGATTCTCTAAAAACGCTCATCCAATCAAACAGCTCATCTAATATATATATAAACGATTGTGTGCGAGTGATGACTGACGGGCGAGTTCACGCTAATTGTAACTATGAAGCAGAAATGGTAGAGCTCTGGTAATTTGCAGCTAGGAGATAATTCGGGCAGCCAATGCAAGTTGCATTTCCTGTACATCAGGAGAGGAAGCAAAAATTTTTCAATTCTTCGTGAGTAAATAAAATCCATTTTTTTTTTTGACTAAAAAAGAGTTGTGCAAGTTACTCAAATTTCAAATGAAATTTAATGAATTAAGTTTCACGAATGAGCCAACGTCGTATGAACAAAACTGTCTCCAACGTCCGAAGATACGAATTCGTAATGATTAGTTCATTCATTAGTAAAGAATCTCCGGAAAAGGTTTATGTCGCACTAGCTGAAGAAAACGTTAGCCCTTGATGGTGTAAATGATAGCATAACTGGCTTATTTCCAGGAGACGTGGATTCGAATCCCACTCATGGCAAAAACAACTTATTATTTCATAATTAGGTTGAGTAATATTATATTGAGTAAATTATATTGAGTAAAAATATTAGTGGGTTGGATTTTTTTTTACCTCGGAGTGACTTTTTGCTCACAGTGGACTAAATGCCAAGTCACAAGGACTCCAAAGGATCAGATAGTTGGGGGCTATCCAGCGTGTTCTTTAACATGCACAGGGTTCTCCTGCACACTGAGCCACGGTTTAATATCCCATCCGACGGACGGCAGGATTTCCAAGCCCATCGGTGTCCCTTTATTTGATGGTGTTAGTGGAGATGAATCTCAACTCTGGCACAATAGCGGCTCGAACCTGGGAACTGCAGATTATGAGCCTGGTGTGCTACCGACTGAGTTAACTTCCACCGCCAAAGTAAAAGTAACCCCCTTATAAAATTCAGTGATAAAACTGGTGAAGTTCTCTACTTCGCTCACAATGATTTCCGGCCTCTGGCGCCACATCTGGGACGAAATTCCCTGGAGGACATCACTTTAAGTAGCTAATTTGAAGCAAGGCTAATTTTAAAACATCGGTCATTTTATTTAGAAATGGCTTCTCTGGAGCTTTCAAACCATTTCAGTTTCGAGTTGGGTTGTTGGGTTGTTTTACCTCTGAGCGGCACTTTTTTGCACACCATGGGCTAAATGGTGAACTCGAAACTGAAATGGTTTGAAAGCTCCAGAGAAGCCAGGTCACATGGACCCCAAAGGCTCAGAGAAGGTTGGGGGAGGGGACCCACTGGAACAGCTGTTGGGAGACAGATGGTAGTCTCCCGTCAAGGCCATCCAGCGTGTTCTTTAACGTGCACAGGGTATGGCTCTCCCGCACAAGGGGGCCACGGCTTAACGTCCCATCCGACGAACGTCGGCCTTTCCAAGCCCATCGGTGTCCCCTACTGACCGTGGGCAGGGCGGGGAATTTCAGTTTCGAGCATTACGACTTTGCAAGGTATGGTCAACGGAGGGATATCTTCCACGAGCAGAAAATGATCGCCTCCCACTTTATCTCTTTCAATGCTTGGAATCTTGCCAACGCGAAAACAACCTGTTAGTGCCACGAAAAGAACAAATCTCGCTAACTGCATCTTTACAAAGAAATGGCAATTCGGAGACATTTATTTTCAGGCTGCAGGAAGTTTGTAGGCGCATCTCATGTGGCACCAATTTGTGTGTCTTTTCACAACCGAGTGTGTAAGAGTTCGAGTAAGAGAGATCTCTGACTCGGCAAAATTCGCTGGTCATTTAGCGAAGGTCTCCGAGCAGAACAATTCGAGAGAAATATCCGCCACCAGTTGGCCTTTAGGAGCCTTACCCAGAAGCGGAACAAATGGTGCGACTTTTTCTTTTCTGTCCTTAGTTTCGATGCTTATTAAACATAAAAACTCGTTTATTCCCCGTTTACAATGAATGTGAAAAGGGATGTTGGGGGGAAAAAAAGCACGCGCCTGACCACATAGTTTACCGAGTGCTTATTTCATCGTCACGGTGCTGCAAACACGTGCTCAAATTCCGCCTAGTCAGTCATTTTCGAAAGAGAGGGTAGGTCTGGCCATGGAGCGAGAGGGTTGTTTTACCTCTGAGCGGCACTTTATTGCACACCATGGGCTAAATGGCCAGGTCACATGGACCCCGAAGTTTGGGGGAGGGGCCCCACTGGAACAGCTGTTGGGAGACAGATGGTAACCTCCCGTCAAGGCCATCCAGCGTGTTCTTTAATGTGCACAGGGTATGGCTCTCCCGCACACGGAGCCACGGCTTAAGGTCCCATCCAACGGACGGCGGGCTTTCCAAGCCCATCGGTGTCCCCTACTGACCGTGGGCAGGGCGGGGAATTTTGTGGAGATAAATCTCAACGCTGACCCAGCTGGGACTCGAACCTGGGAACTACAGATTACGAGCCTGGCGCGCTACCGACTGAGCCACCCCCGCCCCACCTAAGTTTCCTAAGACTGGCATTATTGATAATAATTATTCAAATTTTCATAACTCTTTAAATATTGAGTGAATAATATCAAAAATCATGATTAAGATGTAGTTGGGAGCTGGAATTTATCAATGATATTTTACCCTAAAAGTCAAACTTTAGAAGTTATGCAGCATTGAAATTAGCTTTCCACCCGCATAACATGGAGTGGTCATGATGAACATCCAATGGTCCATAATGAGCACTGAGTGCGTAGAGCTGATTGCGAGTGGGGGGGGGGATAAAATGCTAATTCTAACCATTAAGCAGAAATGGTGCAGCTCTGAAAGTTGAAACCCAGATGTTATTTGGGTCATAGATCTCCGAAAAACTACAAAATACAAGGTCACGTGTGTCGTTCAAGATCAAATGAAGGTTAAACTATTATCTACATATGTATGCTAGAAAGGAAATAATCCCAGACAGTAATTTGCCCAAGTCGTAGATCAGGGAGGGGTAGGGGGGAGATGAGATTTAAGTTCCGACGAAGATCGGCACATGAAAATATAAAAAAGTAGTGAATCTCTGAGAAAGTGACAAGATTGGGTTGTTTTACTTCTGAGGAGCATTTTTTTTTTGCATACACTTGGTTAAACGACCAGGTGCCAAGGGCTCAGAGTAAGTTGAGGAAATAAGACCCAATGGACAGATGATCTTGCAGACAGATGATACCCTCCTGTCAAGGTCACCTAGCGTGTCCTTTAACACGAACAGGATATGACTCTCCTGCAACGAGGGCCATGGCTTCATGACCCATCCAATGGACAATTGCAGAAAACTGAATGCGTCACCCGATGCTCCACTATACAAGATAGTGCTGCATCATGCGGGTGGTGAGTACTAGTATATAAGGGTAAGAACGAAGGACAAATGCAGGAAGGAATCTCTCATTCTTTCCCCCCTTGACAGTTCTCAGCGACTCTTCAACATTGGAGACCATTGAGCTTGGATGAGACCGTCGTCCCTCTGCATTAAGCCGTGGCTCGTGTGCAGGGTTGGGTTGTTTTTCCTCTGAGCGGCACTTTTTTGCACACCATGGGCTAAATGGCCAGGTCACATGGACCCCGAAGGCTCAGAGAAGGTTGGGGGAGAACAGCTGTTGGGAGACAGATGGTAGCCTCCCGTCAAGACCATCCAGCGTGTTCTTTAACGTGCACAGGGTATTCTCTCCTGCACACGGTGCCACGGCTTAACGTCCCCTCCGACGGACGGAGGCCTTTCCAAGCCCATCGGTATCCCCTACTGACCGTGGGCAGGGCGGGGAATTTTGCGGAGATAAATCTCAACGCTGACCCAGCTGGGACTCGAACCTGGGAACTACAGATTACGACCCTGACGCGCTACCGACTGAGCCACCCCCGCCCCGACTTTGATGGGAGAATACCATTTGTTTCGTAACAGCTATATAGAGGAATCCCTTCCTCAACAGTCGTTGAGCCCTTCTCACCTGGCCAGAGATAAAACGACCGAAATTGGAGAACGTTTGCTCTAAGAGAATGTCGTCTTCCACCTGTGTGGAACGATTTCCATTTTCTCGTGAATTGCTTTATGAAATGTTTATGATCAGTTTCAGAACAAATGACGGAGAGTTCCTTTATTAGAAAGCTGCGGGAAGTAAAACCGTTGTCACTGACTTCAAAATTTCAACTCTCAATCTTTATCCATGGGTAATTTGCAGCCCAATTTGGCGCCGAAGCAAATCGACTGATGGGCTCATTTTCAAATGGTTTCTTTATCCCAGACATAAATTTGGACCATCCATCTGCTCTCTTTTGCAGTTATTCGATCTGAGACGAAATACCTCTCGGGCTGTCTTAAAATAGCATTTAATGCTCTTCTAGCATGATAGGAAATAGACAAATACAAAGTGAATAATCTCTAGTCTTTAAGTTTTCAACAGCTTCTAACAGGGGTCTTCATACTGCTCAGAGAAGATTGAGGGAGGGGATCCACTGGAACAGCTGTTGGGAGACAGATGGTAGTTCCAGTCAATCCAGCGTGTTCTTTAACGTGCCCAGAGTATGGTTCTCCCGCACATGGGGCCACGGCTTAACCTCCCATCTGACGGACGGCGGTCTTTCCAAGACCTTGAGTGTCCCCTACTGACCGTGGGCAGGGCGGGGTGTTTTGCGGAGATAAATCTCAATGCTGACCCAGCTGGGACTCGAACCTGGGAACTACAGATTACGAGCCTGGCACGCTACCGACTGAGCCACCCCCGCATGAAGAGGAGCACATTAGGAAGAAATAGAAACCCTTTACTTAAAACTTCGCGCAAAACCCCTGAAACCATGACAACGCAGGGGTCTCGGATAACTTTCCATCCTATGCAACTATATTATTGCTTATTAAAGTTCGTAATTTCTAGACAATGTTATTTTGCGGGAATACTTGAAACGATCATATTTAGTAATTATTTAATGGTGCGATTATTACAGGGAAACCTGCGCAAGAAAACCTGCGAATTTATTTGGTGGATAAAAACACGATTTCTGTTAACTTTGCGACTAAAAAATATGCAAAAACCGTAACAGATATCTAACGTCAAGTGTCTGATGAAGGTGCAAAAGCCATTCATACTCCTCAACATTTCATTGCACGGAAAAGATTTTTGTGTCGTTACTAAGCAACGCATCGGATGAGGCTTCGAATGAAATACCCGAGGTTAACTGTGGATCGATTTCACACCAAGTCAATATTTTGAAGAAACGAAAGGTTTACTTTCTCGTGACTCCCTGTCGCGATGAAGGAGTTGAGTTTCGGGAAGAATCAACCTCAAGATCAGGAAATACAATTTCGTAACGACTGATCGGAAGAGACCGAATAGCTCAAAAAGCTTTCGATATTTCGGACAATTATGATCAATTGCAGAGTTGGAAAAACGGATTAATTTACGTCACTTAATTTGAAGGACAAAACTTTACCTTTGGGTTGGGTTGTTTTACCTCTGAGCGGCACTTTTTAGCGCACCATGGACTAAATGGCCAAGTCACATGGACCCCGAAGGCTCAGAGAAGGTTGGGGGAGGGGACCCACTGGAACAGCTGTTGGGAGACAGATGGTAGCCTCCCGTCAAGGCCATCCAGCGTGTTCTTTAACGTGCACAGGGTATGGCTCTCCCGCACACGGAGCCACGGATTAACGTCCCATCCGACGGACGGCGGGCTTTCCAAGCCCATCGGTGTCCCCTACTGACCGTGGGCAGGGCGGGGAGTTTTGCGGATAAAAATCTCAACGCTGACGCAGCTGGGACTCGAACCTGGAAACTACAGATTACGAGCCTTTTGCGCTACCGACTGAGCCACCCCCGCCCCTCAAAAACTTTACCATTTTACGAAAATGTCAGATTTATTCGCGTGAAAGGTTTTCACTATTTCAGTAGCCCATGCACATTCTAGTTAGAGGTTTATATTTTCTACGGATATATATCGTTGTAAAAATATCCTTTCCGTCTTCACACAACCAGGCTCGTTTGGACTCTACGGTTCCCAGGTGACTAAGAGGAGGCTCCGATGGGAGAAGTTAAGAGGTCGTCCCCTTTAAAGTGCATAGAATATGGCTTTCTAATAAAAAGAACACGCTGGATGATCTTGATGGAACGATTCAGAATGTTTCCTAATAGCTGCCCAGTGGAGATTTGGGATTCTTGTGACATTGCACACACAATGACAAAACTGGGTAAATAACAAACCAAAATCCCTCCCTCA
Organism: Ryuthela nishihirai; assembly: GCA_038380435.1. Classification (NCBI taxonomy): domain Eukaryota; kingdom Metazoa; phylum Arthropoda; class Arachnida; order Araneae; family Heptathelidae; genus Ryuthela; species Ryuthela nishihirai. Next base: position 105,845 of record JAWZYU010000357.1, on the reverse strand, counting down.
CGGCTTCTGATATTCAAGTTATGTCCACGATACAACAAAGCCAATTTTCAATGTAGAATTTTCTAAACATTATCGAATTTGGATTTCCTACTTAGCTAAGACTGAAAACGTCCAACATTTGCTCTTTAATCTAGTAAAAACTTTTTCTTCCACATTTCGCCATCATCTTAATGGAGTAAAAACCCTTTAGAAACCTTAAATCATTCATTCCTATTGATATGCGTGGCAAAGGCCGACATCACTCAAGGACTGCGTTTCGTTCGAAATAATTTCGATTTCTTCGAACAAACCGAACTTGACGTTTTCGCCGCTTCAATGAATTAAGTGGATAACAAAAACCTTTTGGTGGTTGGTGCATGTGGAAGAAATTTAACAACCTTCGCTCACACAATTCAAATGTCCTTGGAAAGAGTTAGTATTTAACAGTGGCAACCGGTTTAAGAATCGGGTTTTTATATAATTAGTTGTCAGAAATTCTGCTCTCAGTGGAGCCTGTTTCTCTATCTTTGATCTGAATCACTCCGCTGGCAAAATCTATGGCTGAATGGAGGAGACAAAAAAGAGTCCAAACAGTTTTCACTGGAGCGAAGAACTGGAATAATTTTATATATAGTCGAATAGTTTCGATAAAAAATATTTTGGCTAATCTAACGATGTTTGGTACACGATATGGCTGTTTGGACAACAATATCTATTTTCAGGAAAAATGTAAAAATAAAGCTTCTTTTATTAACAGTATATATACTGCACTCTCTCATATGATAAATTTTTTAAAAATTCGTTTTCTTTTGTGTTAGGTTTTATACATATACATAGTAATTTAAGTTATTAATATCTTTGAAATATTGCTTCATATGTCAAGAGTTGTGTTGTTTTACCTCTGAGTGGCACATTTGTGACCACCATGGGATAAATGGCCAGGTCACAAGGGCCCCGAAGGCTCAGATAAGGTTGGGGGGAGGGGACCCACTGTAATAGCTGTTGGGATGGTAGCTTTCCGTTAAAGCCATCCAGCGTGTTCTATAATGTGCACAGGGTATGACTCCCGCACACGGGGCCACATCTTAACTTACCATCCTGCGGACGGCGGCCTTTTCAAGCCCATCGTAGTCCCCTACTGACCGTGGGTAGGGCGGGGAGTTATGCGGAGATAAATCTTAACGTTGGCGCAGCTGGGACTCGAACCTGGGAACTGCAGTTTATGAGCCTGTGAAGTTTGCTATACAGAAGGTACAACGAAACAGCATGCGACGGCGAACAGTAATGATCCGCCAAGATGATGATAGTTTTTATCGAAATATGTTGAAGAACGTATGTATGCAAGATATATAAATTAAAAAAAAATAAATGCCTTTTAGATAATGTGTGCCTCATAAAAATAAATTAGTTTTAATATCTTTAAACATCACCATCTAAAGCAATAATGGCGAACCTTTTCGAACTCGCGTGTCAAAATTACAGAAATAAGAAAATATTTTTCTAGTTCGCATGCCAACGTTACCAAAAGACTATGGTTTATTCCCACCTGAGGTTGCATATCGTAAATTAAATTATGCAAAATACTGAGGATACGAAACGTTAAGTTTCAGAGTCTCCGTTACAAGAGGGAATTTTTTTCAATTTATAGTAACCAAAATTATTCAATCACACGTACAAATTCTCAAGCGACTTTCCAATTCCTCTTCCCAGAGCATCATCGACGGTAAGCCACCTTTGTAAGAATGAATTTTTCACTGGCTAAGAGAATAATATAGCTCTCAGAAGTTGGGTTGGGTTGTTTTACCTCTGAGCGGCACTTTTTTGCACACCATGGGCTAAATGGCCAGGTCACATGGACCCCGAAGGCTCAGAGAAGGTTGGGGGAGGGGACCCACTGGAACAGCTGTTGGGAGACAGATGGTAGCCTCCCGTCAAGGCCATCCAGCGTGTTCTTTAACGTGCACAGGGTATGGCTCTCCCGCACACGGGGCCACGGCTTAACGTCCCATCCGACGGACGGCGGCCTTTCCAAGCCCATCGGTGTCCCCTACTGACCGTGGGCAGGGCGGGGAATTTTGCGGAGATAAATCTCAACGCTGACCCAGCTGGGACTCGAACCTGGGAACTACAGATTACGAGCCTGGCGCGCTACCGACTGAGCCACCCCCGCCCCAGCTCTCAGAAGAAGCGATAGTTTTGGTTTTAAGTTTCAAAATATAGAGAGCGCTCTAAAGGAAACCAATGAATAGATGATAGATGCGTTACATCATGGGGTCCGCAGGGGGGGGGGGGGGGGCAAACGGGGCACTTGCCCCCGTTTGCCCCTCTCTGCGGTCTGCCGTTTCCCCCCGCCCCCATGGGATCGATTAAAAAAATTCCACAAATTATAATCGTAACAATTTAAACGTAATTTATATGCATTTTGTGTGTGTTTTTGTATTGATGCAATACTGTATTCTATAATCTACTTGGGAAAAAAAAAACCCTAAAAAATTAAATAATTAAATAAAAAATTATTGATGTAATTATTTGTCTCCAAGCTTTGCTCCCCCCCCCCTCCTGAAAAATTTTCTGCGGACGCCCATGCGTTACACATACTGCATCAATAATAATACAATTATCATATAATTATTAATAAATTAATTATTGTTAAAAAAAATAAATACCCCTCAAGCAGCTGCTTGCCACAGAGGTCTGACAGGAGCCTGTCAGTTTATATGCCATAGTAGGAGATCTGAGAGGATGGCAGGACCTCAACAGAAAAACGACACACATCCATGCCTAATCCGGGGCTCGAACCCAGGTCCCTTAGATCAGTAGCCAAGCGTGCTAACCACTCGGCCACGGGACGGCTCAATTATTGTTATATTAAGTTAATTAAAAATATATTAATAATAAATTTTTATTATTACTTTATATATTAATTAATCATACAATATACTGCATCATAAAAATATAAGTAATCAGTTACCTGACGAGATCTTTGTAACATATGGGTGCACTATTGAAGTTAATAATTAACCAGTTATAGTAACCTAGTCGCCGTCTTGCCACCCGTGATTCATCCATAAATATGCATTTCAATTCTTAGGTCCATTCTTTCCAAGTCTCTGCAGTTAGACAAATTGCTTTTCACTTTCCCTCGCCGTGGCAACCATACTCTGCGAACATTAAAGAACACGCTGGGTGATATTGATGAATTCACTGCAAAAGTCGTCTCGCAGGCCACCTTTGCCACCTGTGCCATAGGTACAGAACTTGATACTTCGTCGTATATATATCATAGTAGAATCCCCTTATTTCGAAGTTTTCAATTCTCTGCACATAGTTCTCGTTGAAACTGGTTTGGAAGATGGGATGTCAACTGATTAGCTGTAGAAGCTGTTTTGCCATACAGTCTAAAACACCTGTCTTTTTCCTCCGCCATTTGCCATGATAGGCGGACATTGAACCCGTTGCTGTTATCCATACACTTGGAGATATTCCCCCCCCCCTGATTCAAGGAAGTATCCAGGGGAGGGGGGAGGGAACAGGGAGGTCTGGACCACTCCCCCCCCCCTGATTTCCATTGTCCTATACGAAATCTCAAACTTGTCTACCTGCTTAGAAATTTAAAACAGCTGTCTTTGCATAATTTTCAGTACATTATTTCCGACATTAAAAATAGTTTTAAAGGAGAATTAAAATTTTATTCCATAGAGAATTTTAACTTTTTCCTTCCGGATTCTCCATTACCTGACGCAAGGCAGATTGTTCAAATCTGAAATTTCCAAGCCTCCACTTCAGAGAGTTCGTCACGTGGAATGCAGTATTCGCAAAACTATCAATACCTCAATTCAGTTGTACTCTCCCATGTCCGAGTGGTTAGCGCGCTTGGCTACTGACCTAAGGGACCTGGGTTCGAGCTCCGGGTAAGGCATGGATCTATGTGTCGTTTTTCTGCTGAGGCCCTGCCATCCTCTCAGACCTTCTACTATGGCATATAAACTGACAGGCTCCTGTCAGACCTCTGTGGCAAGCAGCTGCTTGAGGGGGTATTTATATTTTTATTTATGTATATGAAACGGTATTATGTGATTAAAAAAAAAGCTTATTACTTTTGAAAGTAAAAGAATCTCAAAGCCAGAAGCAATTTGCCAATGTTTTCAAAATGAATGAAGTTTGTCGTTATTCGACTTTAGCATTCTCTAGCGGTGGAAAGGCGAACTAATGGACGATTCTGAAAATACAAGTAGTATTTTAATAATAAGAATTACGTGTTAATAAGTATAATTATTCATACTATAGATTCGCAAGATGTCCACCACAAAATTTCCCGGAAACTATAGCATCGGGAAAAGATTTTGGGATATAAAACGTATTTTGCATCCAGGAAAAATTCTGTTGGTGGAAATTTTATCTCAAAGCCAAGGAGCAAATAACCAGAAATCTTAGGAGTCTTTTCATCCTTTAAAGTGTTCCTTTATGAGCCCATGGGAACTAACAGTTTTAAAATAGTTTTACAGTAAAAATTGTTTCTCTTACGAGAAATTGATTGAAGGGTTAAAAAAAAAAAAAAAAATTTTCTTTTTTAAAAAAAGAAACAAAAAAAAACTTGAAGGGTTAAAATAGCTTAACACGAGCACCAATCAAGTTTCAGTTGAATTGTAAAGGAAATGCTTTAAACGGTATACGTTGTTGCAAGACAAAACGAGCGAGTAATGTTAAAGAAGTTAATAGCGCTTTAATGATGTCTTTAGTAGGCTCAATGCAGGCGTCTGATGTCTGGGTAGAGTGACTGGGGCAGAAGAAACTTTTTTTTGCGGATAAAGATGTGTGAGAGATGAAAGAGATCTTTCAGAGTAATTAGGAGTTGGGTTGTTTAACCTCCGACTTTTTTTTTGCAGAAAATGGGGCTAAATAGCCAGGTCAAACACGCACCCAAGATTGAAAATAAGAATGAAAAAAAATTTTAAATAATAATTAAAATAAGTCTTATCTTGAAACGGAAATTATGAAGTAGGGTTCCCCAAATACTAAAATATTAAGCAGGACAGGAAAGATTAAAATATTTTATACGGAGTAAGATTTTCTAGTTTTTTTTAAATCTATTTTTTTTCTGTTGGACATAAAATTACACAAAGAAAACTATTTTTGATTTCAAAGCAGGCAGACAAATTTGAGATTTCGTATAAGACAAGATATTCGAAGGGGGGGGGGGGGGGGGGGGCTGGAAGTTTTTTTTTGGGGGGGGGGATCTTGGGGGTTTCCTGGTCACGACGACTTGAAAGCAGCAGCGAATTTAGAGATCCAGACGTTCTAAGCGGAACAACATTCAGGGGGCCTATAGTGTGCAGTAAAAATGACCTCTACAGTTATGAATGCAACTCACAGAACGATTTCGGGAGGGGTTTAGTAGCCTCTTATCGGTAAATGGGGCTCAAGGGCTCAAAGGAGGTTTCGGGAAGGGAGCCACTGGACCAGGCCATCCAGCGTGTACAGGGTGTTGGTCTCCTGCATACACGACAACTGTTTTACGTCCCATCCGAAGTACTGCGGCTTTTCCAATCAAGGGTAGGGGGGGGGGGGGGTTAGAGAAGATAAATCTGAACGCTAGCACAGGTGGAACTCGAACGTAGGAACTGCAGATTGCGGGGTTTGGCAAAACTACCACTCATTTATCTTCAGTCACATTTCAGATGTTAATATCTGGATCCTTTAACACGAGATGGATCTGTTCTAATATGGCTGGCAATAAGTCTATATCGTTATTGGCACCAAAAGAATTTAATGAATTGGAGATTATCCCTCCCTCTTGGCAAAGATTCACTCTGTCGGAAAACGACCAAGGATCGTCATCTAATGTTCCCAGGTCCGAGTCCCAACTGAGTTCAGACTTCCTTCGCTTGTCCTGTCCTCAACGGTTGGGTTGTTTTACCTCTGAGCGGCACTTTTTTGCACACAATAGGCTAAACGGCCATGTCACAAGGACTCCGAAGGCTGGGGAAGGGGACCCACTCGACAGCTGTTGGGAAGCAGATGACAGCCTCCCGTCAATGCCTTCAGCATGTTCTTTAACGTGCACACACGAGCTCACATCTTAACGTCCCAACTGACAGACGACGGCCATATCCAAGCCCATCGGTATCACCTACTGACCGTGCAGAGAAATCTCAACGCTGGCTTAGATGGAGCTCGAACCTGAGAACTGCAAGTTACGAGCCTGACGCGCAACCCCTGAGCCACCCCCGCCCCTTGTCCTGAACTAGAAAGGGAAGGCGGAGTAGTTTGGGTCGTCAAAGCAGTGGCTCAGCACACGGGAGAACCGTACCTAGGATACATTGAAGATCACGTTGGATGAGAGGCTTCTCTCTCCTAACAGTTGTTCAGTGGATTTTCTTCCACATTCTTCTCTGCCCGGATTACAAGAACTCTAGACATTGTGCAGAAAAAAGTACGTTCCATATTTGCATCAGGTTGGGTTGTTTTACCTCTGAGCGACACTTTTTTGCACACCATGCGCTAAATGGCCAAGCCACAAGGACCCCGAAGGCTCAGAGAAGGTTGTGGGAAGGGACCTACTGGAACAGCTGTTGGGAGACAGATGGTAGCCTCCCGTCAAGGCCATCCAGCGTGTTCTTTAACGTGCACAGGGTATGGCTCTCCCGCACAACACGGGGCCACGGCTTAACGTCCCATCCGACGGACGGCGGCCTTTCCAAGCCCATCTGTGTCCCCTACTGACCGTGGGCAGGGAAAGGGAATTTTGCGGAGATAAATCTCAACTCTGACCCAGCTGGGACTCGAACCTGGGAACTACAGATTACGAGTCTGGCGCGCTACCGACTGAGCCACCCCTGCCCCATTTGCGAGAGCACCAGCTGAAATGGTAAGCACCACCCGAAATGGTAAGCACCACCCCGAAGCTTACAATTCTGTACTCCCGCTCTTTTTGGCAAAATTGACACTTTTAATGTGAAAACGTTTCCAAGCGATATTTACGAGAAAAGCAGCAAGCGGATTTATTGCAAAGTGAAAAGAACTGAATTCAACGTATCATTGTAGTGGTTGATAACACAAATATTTATCAGTTATGATTTACTGCAAAATAATTACTTATATTTATTAACACATAAAAGTTTTACGAAATTGATATTAACGTGAGTGACGCGTTAAATTTTAATAGCTTTGAAATTACCTTAATATGATCAAAATAATGAGCAAACGTTATTAAATATTTACTTGCTGAATATTAATATAATTCTTACAGAACAATGTATCCAACAGGAAATTAATTAATAAGGAAATATTAAAGTGAATGCGGGAAATTTTAGATGCTGTCTGATGCAATTTCAGTGACAAATATCAAAAAAATAAATAAATACCCCCTCAAGCAGCTGCTTGCCACAGAGGTCTGACAGGAGCCTGTCAGTTTATATACCATAGTAGAAGATATGAGAGGATGGCAGGACATTAGCAGAAAAACGACACACACATCCATGCCCTACCCGGGGCTCGAACCCAGGTCCCGTAGATCCGCGCCAAGCGCGCTAACCACTCGGCCACGACAAAAAAGTCATTTATGACGCTAATAATTATTAAAATATGTAAGGTGTCAGGAAAAAAGTAGAGCCAACGGCAGTACAGTCGCTCAAAAAAGTATCCGAACACTATGGTTGATTGCAAAATTCAGAAAAAATATCTGGCAACGATATTTTTTAGAAATTAGTCATCTGGCAACCTTCGTGTCACGTGACACGAAGGTTGCCAGATCACTAATTTCTAAAAAAAAAAAAAATCAATGCCAGATATTTTTTCTGAATTTTGCAATCAACCATAGTGTTCGGATACTTTTTTGAGCGACTGTACCAAGCTGAAAACACCGGTACTCGTCCGATCACTGAAGTTAAGCAGCTTTGGGCGCGGCCAGTACTTGGGAGGGTGACCACCTAGGAATGCAAAGTGAAGCAGCTTTGGGAGCGGTTTGTACTTGGGAGGGTGACCACCTGGGAACACCGCGTGCAGTTGCCAAAAAAACTGCTGAGGACTCACCATCCTCACAGATCCCTCTAGTATGACGTATTAAACCGACAAGCTCCTGTCAGACCTCTGTGGCAAGCAGCTGATTGAGGAGATATTTATTTTTTTATTTAAGGTGTCCGGAAAATATTGGATTTTCGAGAAACAAAATATGTACGAACAAAATATGTGGAAAAATATGCATATTCAAGAAAGTATTATTTTAATAGAAAGTACCTCATACAGTTTTGAATATAATTATTTTCCAGATGTTCGTGACCCTACAGATGTGGAATGGATATCCCGCTTCTGGCACTTCGAGATTTGTCTCCGCAAAACTCCCCTCCCTGCCCTAGGTCAGAAGGAGACACCGATGGGTTTGGAAATGCCTCCCCTACGTCAGATGGGGCGTTAAACCGTGGCCCCGTGTGCTTAATTTACACCCTTTTCGCAAAGTTTCCAGAGAATGTAGACTTTAAATTACGTCTATTGTCATTCCCAAACCCTTCCAACAGCAACACGAAGTTTCTCCTCATAAGGTCAATTTAAGCACCATCTGGTTTCATCGAGTAACCTTGAGTGAAACCAGCGACTTCCGTGTGACAAGATCTTCTTCACTTTCCTCCAGTTTCAGACACGAAACATTGAATTTCGTGAGTGACAAATGTTGGGAAATTCAGCGCCAGGAAACATCGATCAGGTTCCTTTTGACGATGCTTCGTTGATCGCATCCCTTGGCAATCTCCATCCACAAAAACACAATTGCAGTGATCACCTGACTGCGAACTCAAGGGAACATCATCAACCTCTAAAGGAAGTGACAGCGTTTGTGGACGCATATCAATTTTTCGTGCATTCAAAAATAATAGCTTGGCGACACTTTCTTCTTCTTTTGTTCTTAAGGGTTGGGTTGTTTTACCTCTGGCAGCCTTTCCAAGCCCAACGGTGTCCCCTATTGACCGTGGGCAGGGCGGGGTTGGGTTGTTTTACCTCTGAGAGGCACTTTTTTGCACACCATGGGCTAAATGGCCAGGTCACATGGACCCCGAAGGCTCAGAGAAGGTTGGGAGAGGGGATCCACTGGAACAGCTGTTGGGAGACAGATGGTAGCCTCCCGTCAAGGCCATCCAGCGTGTTCTTTAACGTGCACAGGGTATGGCTCTCCCGCACACGGGGCCACGGCTTAACGTCCCATCCGACGGACTGCGGCCTTTCCAAGCCCATCGGTGTCCCCTACTGACCGTGGGCAGGGCGGGGAATTTTGCGGAGATAAATCTCAACGCTTACCCAGCTGGGACTCGAACCTGGGAACTACAGATTACGAGCCTGGCGCGCTACCGACTGAGCCACCCCCGCCACATTGTTCTTAAGGAAAACAACTTCAACTAACATAGGTCTGCAGCTAAGAATTGGCTAACTACAGAGACTATTAAAACAGCAAACTCGAAAATCCATTTCTAAATCGCTTTTGTTTTATGAAATGGCACTTAATATGCACTTAAAAGAAAAATGCTTGCATTTTAAGGATCTTTAGCTGCTTGAAGGGGTATTTATTATTTAAGGTTAATTTGAATTTATTATATTCAAATTCGTTATAAAAATCATATATTCGCTATAAAAATCATTTTACCATTGCCATCTGAAAGATTGATTATTTTAAGATGTGCTGTCATTAATCAGAAAGAAAAAAAATTTTTTTTTTTTTCTTTTGTCTGAACGCTTTTATTCCGTTGTTTCGTGTATCCCGTTTAACGTTGTTTACTTTCAAAAAATCTTTTCCAGTAAGGTTGTAGCTGGGAATGCCTACTTCCGTTGTTACACCCACGGCACGATTGGGTTATTTTACCTCTGAGGCACTTTTGTTTGCACACCATGGCTAAATGGCCAGGTCACAAGGACCCCGAGGGCTCAGAGAAAGGTTGGGGGAAGGGGACCCACCGGAGCAGCAGTTGGGAGATATGGTATCCTCCCATCAATGCCATCTAGTGTATTTTTTAATGTGCACAAGGTATGGCTCTTCTGCACAGGGGGGCCACGGTTTTAGGTTCCCGACGACTGCCTTTGCATCCGTGTCCCCTATTGACCAAGGGAAAAGCAGAAGTTCAGGAAGTAAATCTCAAGGCTGGCCGAGATGAGACTCGAATCTGGGAACTGCAGATTATGAGCCTGGCTCGCTACCAACTGAGCCACCTCAAAGCAGGATTTACGGGTTGGGGAGGGCAAGTTCTTTTTCCAGAATAACGAAACGGAAGTGAAAAAGAAATGCATTACTTTTATGCATTACCAGGGTTTTTAAGATTTTTCCTGAAGACCACTAAAACGAAAAGGTTTATACCGTTCATCTGGACTTTGCCCCCCCCCCCACCTCCCTTTCACTAGGATCATTGGGCCCCTATTTTTTATGGATTCGAGTTTGGCTTCACCTAATGTGGTCTTGTGTCTTGCGATGTGAAAACTGCTCCTCTCCGATGCAACTTCACTTGTAAATCCCGTTACACTTCTGCACACAATTTAATACTCACTCGAATTTCATACTTACTGGAAATGAACGCTTAAGTGTAAGAAACTGCGGGCAGCATGTGAACCTCGGCCACTTATGCAAAATAAGCTTACTGCATAATTAATACCGCAGAGGTGCAAACTCTTTTTTTATGTATTAGATTTCAGACCCGACGCTTAAACTATGCCGAGTAATGCATTTGCTTTTATGGGATGCATCCCATCAGGCAGAACAGCTTCAGCCGAAAAAGACATTGCCACGTGCGTTTCAGGTAATCCTCTCAGATAGTATTACATTCAAATGAAATAATCCTCGTCTCTCTTTAAATCAGGAAGACTGCAAAATGCATCCCACAGATCACACACACTACAGCTACTTAGTCTATTGAAAAACAACTCAGTAGAGAGAATTTCATTATCAGTGAAAATGCGATTCAACTTTGCAAAGAAATGATATTTTCTCGATGATACAGAACAACTCTTAAATCTGTGCCTCGATGTTTGCATTTAACTTATGCAAATGCGAATTAGCATATTAGCTCTCTTCCTTGAGTCAAGAAACCAATTTTGGAAATCCTTCCTTTGGCTCATCCGATGACTGAAACCCAAATTGTAATCTTTGCCGAAAGGGAAAGTTTTTTATTTAAAATAACTTTTCAAGCAACTGCTTGCCAGAGGTGGTCAAGTCTGTATAATATGCGATTTAGAAGAATCTGTGAGAGAGACCAGATCGCAGCTGAAAGATAATAATTTAAAAATTCTGATCCCTTATCGAGGATTCGAACCCACGACCCTTCGTTTTGCAGCAAAACACACTGATTGATCTTTTGACGAAATTTCCCTTTGTAAATTTAAAAGTAAGCAAAATAAATGACTTTTAAAGTTAATAGTTGAAGTTAAAATGAAATATCAAATTGAAAAATTAAAGCTTTAAAACATTTTCAAGATTAAGTTTCTGCCTCCGTTGACTAATGACAAGCCAAAAGAAAATCACTTCAGTTTGAATTTCCAGAGGATCTCGCCAAAGTTTGGAAATTTTGAAAAGAATATTTTTTTTAAAAAGATTAATCTATTAAAGCGATTCTGCGATGATTTTTGCATTCAATTCAGGTAACACATTTTGAGTCACTCGTTACTCCAAACGAATATTTAGTGGGCGAGCGTTGGGTTGTTTCACCTCTGAGCGGCCCTTTTTTGCACACCATGGGCTAAATGGCCAGGTCACATGAACCCCGAAGGCTCAGAGAAGGTTGGGGGAGGGGACCCACTGGAACAGCTGTTGGGAGACAGATGGTAGCCTCCCGTCAAGGCTATTCCAGCGTGTTCTTTAACGTGCACAGGGTATGGCTCTCCCGCACATGGGGCCACGGCTTAACGTCCCATCCGACGGACGGCGGCCTTTCCAAGCCCATCGGTGTCCCCTACTGACTGTGGGCAGGGCGGGGAATTTTGCGGAGATAAATCTCAACGCTGACCCAGCTGGGACTCGAACCTGGGAACTACAGATTACGAGCGTGGCGCGCTACCGACTGAGCCACCCCCGCCCCAATAGTGGGCGAGGAACACTGCAGATGTGAATTGTGATATCGTACCATGCCTCTCAAAAATGAAATCTTAGCATCTCTTCGAAACTTGAAGCCTTTCTCTTATAATTTCATTCAGATCTGGATAAACTGCTTGTCATCTGACTCGCAGTTTTACTTTTTAATCATTAAGTTCTGCAAATACAGAGAGCATTCCAAAAATCAGCAAAGAAAACGGTACTAAAATTTCCCCAAAGCAAACTTTAAGCCCAACTATCCGAAGTCGCGATAAGAATCTGTTCGTGACATCACATCTGCAAAATCCGAAAATAAGTAATTCCATAGAAAATATGTTGCCAAACAATGATAATTTCAAGATAGCACAATCAAACCTAGAGAGAAAATGTTTTCGAACTTTCCTTGGCAAGCCTTGAAAAAAAAAATTGAAAAGCATTCATAACGAAAAAACTCATCTCAGAAATTGAGATGACAGTGATTGTGTGTGTGTGGGTGGGGGGGGGGGGGGTTGATAACGAGCGAGATAAAACAAGTATTCTAATATTTTAAACATTTTCCACCCAAAAATATTCCGAGTCAATTTTTTTGTAAGCAAATGGGAATACTTTAATTTTTAAAAATCTTAGCCATGCTATTTATCAAAAGATAATTTTATTAATCAGGATTGAGAAAATGTAAATTAGTCATGCAGTAGTGTCCTAAATTTGCTTCCTCACTTGTTCAGTCTCGAATGAACTGGCAATGTCCCTTTAGCGAGTCTCGAATCGTTTACTTGCAAATAAGAGACTGAGTTAGCAGTAGTCCCATTAAACCATCATAGTGAAAGACAACCTCCCTCTTTTAGTTACAAGATTAAATTTCCAGTTTATAGCTCCACTTGTGGCTAATAAACACTAATATTTGTTTAAACTTAACTTTTACGAATCTCTAAAATGGAAATGAGGGGAAAAAATCTCGTAAAGCAATCCTAAAACAAACCCAAAATAGTAAGTTCAGAGCGTAAGTCAGCTGCAGGAGTTACTCCAAGTTTCTTCTCCCTCCCCTGCTTAGCCTTTGCTCCTTCGCAGTCGTCTGTTTAACTTTTCCTCTGCTCTCAAATCCCTCGGATAAACATCTCTCGTCGTAAAGTTATCAGCACTTCGCTAAGCTAGGTCACTCCGTGCACTCAGGCAGTTCGGTCTCTGCCTTGCGATGCGAATTCGGGCAAGTTTCGTCTGGCAGACTGTTGCAACTGTCGAACTCGGGATCGTCGGTAGACTTTTTTATTCAAGTCGCTTGTTTCGTTACTATTCTTTTTCAATGACAACGGGCTAGAATCTAATGGCTACTAGAGGGGCAGGGATGGTTCAGTCGGTAGCGCGCCAGGCTCGTAATCTGTAGTTCCCAGGTTCGAGTCCCAGCTGGGTTAGCGTTGAGATTTATCTCCGCTAAACTTCCCCGCCCTGCCCACGGTCAGTAGGGGACACCGATGGGCTTGAAAAGGCCGCCGTCCGTCGGATGGGACGTTAAGCCATGGCCCCGTGCACGTTAAAGAACACGCTGGATGGCCTTGACGGGAGGCTACCATCTGTTTTGTGGGTCCCCTCCCCCAACCTTCTCTGAGCCTTCGGGGTCCTTGTGACCTGGCCATTTAGCCCATGGTGTGCAAAAAAGTGCCGCTCAGAGGTAAAACAATCCAATGGCTACTAGAAATGTTAATGTGTTCGGATTCATCCTAATTCTGTTGTATGTTCCTGAAAGATAAGTTGATACACTGAAATGGAAGGGACGGGGGTGGCTCAGTCGGTAGCGCGCCAGGCTCGTAATCAGTAGTTCCCAGGTTCGAGTCCTAACTGGGCCAGCTTTGAGATTTATCTGCGCAAAATTCTCCGCCCTGCCCACAGTCAGTAGGGGGCATCGATGAGCTTGGAACGGCCGCCGTCCGTCGCATGGGACGTTAAGCCGTGGCCCATGTATGGGAGAGCCATACCCTGTGCACGTTAAAGAACACGCTGGATGACATTGACGGGAGGCTATCATTTGTTTCCTCAACAGCTGTTCCAGTGGGTCTCCTTCCCCAACCTTCTCTTAGCCTTTGGGGTCTGTGTGACCTAGCCATTTAGTCCATGGTGTGCAAAAAAGTGCCGCTCAGAGGTAAAACAACCCAACTGAAATGGAATCGGACTATGTTGCTGATTTTATATCTGCAGAAGATGTTTGCAAATAACGATTTCTCCCAGTAGTTGAAGAAGAGAAAAATATCGTACTCAACTTGCCAAAATAAAAAATAAATTCATTAACATCAAAACTAAGTTTACACTTTTTATTAACGTAATTTGAAAATAGCTTTCATATAAAGTATTATTTCAATAAAAAAATTTCATTTTTCTCCCCTCTGCTCCCATTGTTTCTGTCTGCTGACTTTAACCTCGTTTCATGTCTCTGCTGCTCAGTTTTTCTCTTCAAATGGCATCAGAGATATCGTTGAGAGACAGAAGAGCTGAAACTCGTTACGGCAATCCAGTGCGTTTTTAACCTGCACAGAATATAGCTCTGCTGCACACGGAGCGCGGTTTAACGTTTCATTTGCCGGACGGCGGCATTCCCAAGTCCTTCGGCCACCCATTTCTCACCGGGAGAAACATTCGCCTACTAGCTTCGAGGTCCCCGTGAGCCCATTGGGTCACCTCACATTTTTTTGTCCGAATTGAACAAGTATTTGAGAAAACCTGGACTAGTCGTTACTGATATATCGATTCTTTCTTGCACATTTAAAATAAGATCCTGTGGCGAAGGAAAAGATAAACTTCGAAAGTGACGGAGAAATTCTTGGAGAAAGTTGGGTTCTTTTACCTCTGAGCGGCACTTTTTTGCACACCATGGGCTAAATGGCCAGGTCACATGGACCCCGAAGGCTAGAGAAGGTTGGGGGAGGGGACCCACTGGAACAGCTGTTGGGAGACAGATGGTAGCCTCCCGTCAAGGCCATCCAGCGTGTTCTTTAACGTGCACAGGGTGTGGGTCTCCCGCACACGGGGCCACGGCTTAACGTCCCATCGACAGACGGCGGCTTTCCAAACCCAGGTGTCCCCTACTGACCGTGGGTAGGGCGCGGAATTTTGCGGACATAAAGTTCAACGCTGACCCAGCTGGGACTCGAACCTGGGAACTACAGATTACGAGCCTGGCGCGCTGCCGACTGAGCCACCCCCGCTCCCCTTGGAGAAGGACTAAGATAAATTTTGTTCGCTAGGCAGGGGATTTTAAAGATATTGGCAGCATTTTCACTTTTTTTTTTATAGGAATGGTGCATTCGTATTCTGATCATTAAGAAATATCTTTAGAGCTATTTAAAGCAGTTATTAGCCAAGGGCAGTTTTTAGTTTAACTTAAATCGATTCTTTCAGATCTTTTAATCTTCTTTATCACGTGTCAGTTTGAACAGATTTATTTTGTCGAGAATAAATATCTTGATTGTGTTTTGCAAAAAAAAAATAGACGTTTGAGGCAAACGAGGAGAAACTGTCAGCTCAACACAGCCGAGAGACATTTCCTGAGGAGCTAAAGCAGTTAATAGCTTTAAATTAATTGGTTTTCGTCGATGAACGGTCCTAATTACGGAAACAAGATGTCACATGCGAAAGAAAATGGCGAGGAATTTAAGCTTTTATTCTTCATCATGGTTAGTCGCTTCGGAAATTACATTTTTTTTTATCGTTAAGGGCAAAAAAAATTCCTTCGCGAACCTTTTGACCGAAATCTACTGAAATAATTAAGCTCATTTCAGTAAAGTAGGGGTGTACAAATGCCCGGATTAAAAAAAAAAATTAGTTTCTGTGGACCAGCAGTTCGGAAGGGTGGTGGTGGGGGGGGGATACACTAAAAAGAAAAAAAGAAACTTTGTTTATTACAATTTTGTTTACTACATTTAATAAGTATTTTAATCACTATTAAGCTGTTTAAATAACTGAATGAACGTAGGTATAGAGGAAAACTGTCGAGCCGGGTGGGATCCGAACCCACGACCTCCTGTTCTGCCCTTTATTAGTCTTTTCTTATGTATAGGTTCGAAGAAAAAAATAAATATTAATATAAAGTTTATTTTAACGTCAAAATATTAAAGTTGGCTCGTCGAAGCACTATATGAAGGACAGACTGGATCCCAGAAATCAGCTGAACACTCGGTCTTAATATTATTCAAAATTTTCTCTTATCAAAAACATCATTTAACTTTAGTAAAGCCAAATGTAAAAATAAAATGTATTTTTCACGCTGGCCAGAATTTGTTCACGCTTGACTTAAAGAAACTTCACCGGACAAAGGAGTTGGGTTGTTTTACCTCTGAGCGGCCTTTTTTTCACACCATGGGCTAAATGGCCAGGTTACATGGACCCCGAAGGCCCAGAGAAGGTTGGGGGGTGGGGACCCACTGGAACAGCTGTTGGGAGACAGATGGTAGTCTCCCGTCAAGGCCATCCAGCGTGTTCTTTAACGTGCACAGGGTATGGCTCTCCCGCACACGGGACCACGGCTTAACGTCCCATCCGACGGACGGTAGCCTTTCCAAGCCCATCAGTGTCCCCTACTGACCGTGGGCAAGGCGGGGAATTTTTCGAAGATAAATCTCAACGCTGACCCAGCTGGGTTGGGTTGTTTTACCTCTGAGCGGCACTTTTTTGCACACCAAGGGCTAAATGGCCAGGTCACATGGACCCCGAAGGCTCAGAGAAGGTTGGGGGAGGGGACCCACTGGAACAGCTGTTGGGAGACAGATGGTAGCCTCCCGTCAAGGCCATCCAGCGTGTTCTTTAACGTGCACAGGGTATGGCTCTCCCGCACACGGGGCCACGGCTTAACGTCCCATCCGACGGACGGCGGCCTTTCCAAGCCCATCGGTGTCCCCTACTGACCGTGGGCAGGGCGGGGAATTTTGCGGAAATAAATCTCAACGCTGACCCAGCTGGGACTCGAACCTGGGAACTACAGATTACGAGCCTGGCGCGCTACCGACTGAGCCACCCCCGCCCCCCGGACAAAGGAGAGTTGATTTACTTTATAGAGGCACCTGTTTTAGGCATAATGAGCTAAACTTTGTCACAAGAACCCCAAAGGACTCCGAGAAAGAGGAAACTGTTTTACCTCTGAGCTGCACTTTTTTGCCCACTATGGATCAAATGGTGAGATCATCAGGATCCCGAAGGCTCAGAGAAAGTTGGGGGAGGCAACCCATTGGATAGCTGTTGGTAGACAGCTGTTAGCCTCCCCCTCAACGCCATCCAACGTGTTCTTTAACGTGCACAAGGTTTACCTCACGCACATGAAGCCACGGCTTAACGTCCCATTCGACGGACGGTTGCCTTTCCAAGCCCATCGGTGTCTCCTACTGAGGGCAGAACGGAAAGTTTTGCGGAGATAAATCTCAACGCTGGCCCAGGCAGTACTCGAACCTGGGAATTAAATTACGAGCCACGGCTTAACGTCCTATCCGACGGATAGTTGCCTTTCCAAACCTCTCAGTGTCCCCTTTCATCCCGAGGGCAGACCGGAGATTAGCAGAGAAAATTCTCAACAGAGGCAGAGTTGGGATTCGAACCTCGAAATTGAAGACTAAGAACCTGGCGCACTACGAACAGAGCCATCTGCGCCCCCTAGGGTAAAGCAAGTTCAATAAGCTTCCTTCTGGGATTCAATATTTTCTTTGAAATCTTTCTGCAATTCTAGAAGAACGAAATAAGGACGCAGAGTCCCAAGACATAAGGTCAGACTTCCCTCTTCCTTTCCCTCTTGCTACCATCTCAGCTGACAGATAAAAACAAATAGCCAGTTCATAAAGTACAATTCAGCATTCTCGGTAACTTAAATCTATCTTTAAGAGGCCATTGTGAAAAGAAGTAAAGGAAAGCTATAAATTGAAACTGAAGTGGCCAATGTTATGGTCTCAGTCCTCCTTCAGATGAAGTAACGTCGATTTATTTCGCTTCTGCATTGTTCCTTTTTTCAATGAATTGGCGAGACTAATCTAAGCCCTCAGACTTTCTTCGGCGGTTTATAAAGATAGATTATCCGGTGACGGGAAACTTAATCCACGGCCTTAACAGAGTTTGGAACTCAAATCAAAATCAGTAAGTCACAACCTCAAAAAATAAAATACCCTTTGCATCCATAGTAAATTCACAGATTACTTATAGGTATAAATAAATAAATACCCCCTCAAGCAGCTGCTTGCCACAGAGGTCTGACAGGAGCCTGTCTTTATATGCCACAGTAGAAGGTCTGTGACTAATTCGTCGTGTGAAAAAAATTGATTAAAAAATACGCTGGATGGTTTTGATAGAAGCTTTTCTAATAAGCTTTCAGTAGATCCCATACCAGCTCTCAACTTTTATCATTTGGTTATTGAGTGCAAAAAAAATGTCCATTCAGAGACAAAACAACTCTCCAAATATCTCAATTTGTTATATAATGAAACTTTTACTGTGGATTAGGATCGGATTGTCTGGGTTGATTTACCTCCGAGTGGCACTTTTGTTGCACACAATGGACTAAATGGCGAAGTCCCAATGATTCGCAGTGTTAGGGGAAAGAGACCCACTGGACTCCCGTCTAGGCCATCCAGCATGCTTTTAGGTTGGTTGTTTTACCTCTGAGCGGCACTTTTTTGCACACCATGGGCTAAATGGCCAGGTCACCTGGACCCCGAAGGCTCAGAGAAGGTTGGGGGAGGGGACCCACTGGAATAACTGTTGGGAGACAGATGGTAGCCTCGCGTCAAGGCCATCCAGCGTGTTCTTTTAACAAGCACAGGGTATTGGTCTCCCGCACACGGAACCACGGCTTAACGTCCCATCCGACGGACGGCGGCCTTTCCAAGCCCATCGGTGTCCCCTACTGACCGTGGGCAGGGCGGGGAATTTTTGCGGAGATAAATCTCAACGCTGACCCAGCTGGGACTCGAACCTGGGAACTACAGATTACGAGCCTGGCGCGCTATCGACTGAGCCACCCCCGCCCCCCGGACAAAGGAGAGTTGATTTACTTTATAGAGGCACCTGTTTTAGGCATAATGAGAGATTACGAGCCTGGCGCGCTACCGACTGAGCCACCCCCGCCCCATTGTCTTGAGCCGGGTGAGATAAGGAGCACAGGGTATAGCTGGGGTAGACAGACACGGCTTAACGTACCATGCGACCGACAGACGGCCTTTCCAAGCCCATCATGCACTCTTTCTGATGGAGGGCGGATATAAATATCAACAGACACAATTTAAACTCGAACCTGGTAACGACAGATTACGTACATGGGACGCTGCCGACTGGTTACGTGCATGGCGCGCTGCCACCCTCCCCCACGTCCAGATAGAATAAGAATACATAATTTAAAAAGTTAGAGATCTGAATCACTATTGGCAGAACACATTCTTCCTTATAAAGCATACGATGAGGGTTTATTTTACAATTTTTTCGTGAAAAGTTCCAGAAAGGAAGGAAAATAAAAATATCTATTAAACTACTTTCCGAGAATACTTTCTAATAAAAAAGTAAAGCAAAAGCGTCGTCCTTCCAAATCTCTCCCGCAGCCAGTGATACTGAAGCAATGTTGCCAAAGCCACGGAGAAACTTTCATTTTCTTCTTCCCTTTCCATTGTTTTATTTCATAAGAAACCTCACGATCTCCCTCGTGCCCTATTTGCACTCCCAAGAGGTTGGTTGCGTCTCAGTTTCAGAAACCGCCACTGCGCTAGGTAATCAGCATTTCCATTAAATTCTCATCAGAATGTCTGTTGGGCAATTCTTTTCACAATCTGCATCACGTTATTCCGCCTCGGTCTCGATCCAAACCCACCCATGCGGGTGATCTCGCAACACAAAGGTTGTGGCCGGAAATCCGACGTTCTCGTTACCTTAGTGCAACAGCTACTGGCAAGAAACAAGTTACGTGGAATCCATCAACCCTACACTTAACCGTACTCTCGTTACAAGAGAGGACGGTAGACACATGGGGGATTTTTTTTTTTGGGGGGGGGGAGACTGCTCGCATGAAGCCGAACTTGAAAAAAAATTGTAGAGTAAGGTCATGTCCAGACATAAAGAGGTTAATATTTCAGAGTCTTGAAATATTAATAACATCGAAACTCTAAAATCAGTTTTTATTGTGATCGTAATTCAATGTCTGATCCACATAGCGCCTAAAAAAAACAAGTGAGCATTTTTATGGTTAAAATATTGACTTAAAAATAAAAATGCATTTTTTTATGTAAAAAAAATTTTAAAGCTAATGATACTGTTTAAAAAATATATAGTTACATAATGATAGCTCTTACATCTATAAAACAAATCATTAAGAGGAAGATTATGTATTTTTTTTCTTAATTTTTCTAGCCTTTATACGTTAATGTCACGATCAAAATTTATTTCTTGAAATAACTTTCAAACGGATAAAAATGATGCAGCAAAGTCTAGGCTTTTATATATACAAATAGGTATAATCATATATTACATTCAAAGTGAAAATGTCATTCCTCAACTCTCATGGCCACATCATATAGAATGGCCTTGATATGGCAGCATCCTCAAGGTTGGTCGGTGTTTCAAGTCTTCAAATCATTTTATGAAGTCAGATGTTTGCGAATCAGGAAATTAAATCTGTCTACGAAATTCTTCTATCCATCGAGGTATTTCAGCAATGAGATTATTCTTTTGGCAGTTACAGGTTAATGACATTGTAAAACGGATATAAAAGTTGGAAATCAGCAGATTAATATTAAACGTTCAGATTCGCTCAGCACCTGGGGATACTAGGAGTGGATGATGGAGATTCTTCGAAAAAAATAAACTTTGTCCTAAAGTCAATGTAGTAATCGAAAAGGTATCTGAAGTTTGTAAATTAATAAAAGTCCAGCGTTTAAGAGGTGATTTTAAAGTTTCGAAATAAAAAATCAGAAAAAGTCATTCTCAGGTGGATTTGTTTTTCCTACCGGTTGGTTTACCTCAGTGCGGCACATTTTTGATAACAATGGGCCAAATGGCCAGGCCCCAAAGACTCCTAAGGCTCAGAGAAGGACTCACTAGACAGCTGTTAGGAGATAAAAAACGTACTGGATGGCGGGAGGCTTTGACATGCACTGGGTATGGCTGTCCCGCATACGGAGCCATGGCTTGACGTCACATCCGACAGACAGCAACTGTTTTAAGTCCATCGATGTCTGTTTAAGCCCATAGAAGATTTAAATAATCAAATCTATTTAAATCTCTATTTTCAAGAATATTTGTTCAATATTTAAGGAGCTGTGGGAGCTGAAACTACTGACCGAGGAGTTTTGCGGAGATAAATCTCAACACTCGCCCAGCTGGGACTCGAACCTGAGAACTGCAGAATACGATCCTGGTGTGCCATCGACTGGGCCATTTCAACATAACTGCCTTCTGTATCGGCTTTTCTTCCGATGGCTCATTACTTCACTCCCCAAAGAAATTCGTCTATTTAAGATCTCTTGTTTGGATTATGTCGCTTTTCCTTGATGCAACAGAATCTTCTTTTCCGAGAAAGAACGTGATCTCGGATACACAGAAAACTGATAAATGGCATAAAATCAGTCTTATTTTGTGTTAATACCTGAAGTAAACTATTACTACATACCTAAAAGGTAATGGACAAATAATCAGAAACAGCAACGAAAAATAACTAATACGGTGTTGGACCACCACGTGAGTCCAGTACTCGCGGCAATATACGCCATGACAGAATCTACCGGTGTCAAAGTCAGGAGGGTTGGGTTGTTTTACCTCTGAGCGCCACTTTTTTGCACACTAGGGGCTAAATGGCCAGGTCACATGGACCCCTCAGAGAAGGTTGGGGGAGGGGACCCACTGGAACAGCTGTTGGGAGACAGATGGTAGCCTCCCGTCAAGGCCATCCAGCGTGTTCTTTAACGTGCACAGGGTGTGGGTCTCCCGCACACGGGGCCACAGCTTAACTTCCCATCCGACTGACGGCGGCCTTTCCAAGCCCATCGGTGTTCCCTACTGACCGTGGGCAGGGCGGGGAATTTTTGCGGAGATAAATCTCAACGCTGACCCAGCTGGGACTCTAACCTGGGAACTACAGATTACGAGTCTGGCGCGCTTCCGATTGAGCCACCCCCGCCCCAAGTCAGGAGGAATACGACACAATTCGACCACAAGAAACGTGATCAATTCCTGCCTGTTCGATGGATCTGTAAAACGCTTCCTGAGACGTCGTTCCAGAAGTCTCCATAGATTTTCCAGCTGATTGATATCTGGTGACTACGGTGGCCATGGTATGCGATAGAATTCAGACTCGTGCTTCTCAAACAACTGAGTGACCATGTTTGCTCTGAAGATGAGAGTTGTCGTTAAGGATGACAACGCTCCCACGTCGTGAAAGAACTGTTGTACCATTGGTGGAAGATGATCACTCAGACTGTCAAATTAATTTTGCCTTCTAACGGAATGAGTGCACCTAAACCACGCTATTTGAAAGCACCTCACACCACTACAGAACCCTTTAACAGAAGGCAACAAGCAGTCGGATTTTCAAGCTTCCTTCGGTTGGCGCCACACGTGCACTCGTCCATTTGACGGAAACAAAGTGTAGGATGATTCGTCAGACCATGTCGCATTCCTCCATTGCTTGTGCTCTTTCCACTACTGGATACGACGACGTGCGTTGACAGGTGTGATGAATGGCTTGTGAAGTGACAACTTCAACAAGTTTTGTGAAGTGACAATCCAACTTTATGGAGTTCTTGACGTATTGTTTTTGACGAAACTGTCCTTTTGCACAAATGATCAATTATACAGTCGCTCAAAAAAAATATCCGAACACTATGGTTGATTACAGAATTCAGAAAAAATATCTGGAGCGTGTACAGCAACTGTACACGCTTCAGTTACCGTTCACAGCAAACTGGAGCGTGTGCAGTTACTGCACACGCTCCAGTTTGCTGTGAACGGTAACTGCACACGCTCAATATTTCTGTGAGTGGGCCCACACGATCCAGGTTTTTGTGAGCTCCCACGATCCAATGTGCTGTGAACATTAACCGCAACCGCTCCAGTTTGCTGTGAACGGTAATTGCACACGCTCCATATTCGTTGCATTATATATATATTAAAAAAGTATCCGAACACTTATCTGAATATTGTTCGGATACTTTTTATTCTTATATTTATAATTCTGAATATATAATATCTGAATTATATATTTATAATTCTGATATTTTTTCTGAATTCTGTAATCAACCATAGTGTTCGGATATTTTTTTCAGCGACTGTCACTCGCCGGTTTCGCTTTGCATATCGCACTAATGTTCGAACATTTCGATTCTGGAGTGTGCCCTTTCGTCGACCTTTGCCTTTTGCAGATGATTTCTTCCCTTTAGCATTGTCATTGCAGACATCACCATCGAAACTGTTCCTCGTGAAACATTAGCGAATTCAGCTGTCACTGACAGAAGCTCCTGCAATACGCGTTCCAAAACATTTCCTCTTTCGAAATCGCTAACCTCTTCTCTTGACGACATGGTACCAATGATTAGATGCAGTTGCTCCGGGTTTGCCTTTATAGACATGGCACTAAGCATGTTAGGATGTCATTTGCATGTTTTATGCAAATGTCAGTGGCACGTTGATGCCACTGTTCAACATAAAACGAAGGTTTTCCGTAAACCATGGCGTTTCTATTTTTCTATCCATTATGTGTAGGCTCCGTAACAGAATATTATTCTTCGAAAAGCTATTGAACGGCACTTTTCTGTACAGGATGGAATAAATTGCCATGCCACAAGTACCCTCCCCCCTCCAAGAAATTCCAATGAATGAGGAAGAAGGCGAGCCATTGGGCAGTTAAGATGCAGATGGAAACCTCCCGTAAAGGCTATCTAGAGTGTTAACCTGCACAGGGTGTGCCTTACCTGTATTTGGAGGAGCACGGCTTAAAGTCCAATCCGATGGACGGAGGCTTTTCCTGGGGCGGGGGTGGCTCAGTCGGTAGCGCGCCAGGCTCGTAATCTGTAGTTCCCAGGTTCGAGTCCCAGCTGGGTCAGCGTTGAGATTTATCTCCGCATTATTCTTCGCCCTGCCCACGGTCAGTAGGGGACACCGAAGGGGCTTGGAAAGGCCGCCGTCCGTCGGATGGGACGTTAAGCCGTGGCCCCGTGTGCGGGAGAGCCATACCTTGTGCACGTTAAAGAACACGCTGGATGGCCTTGACGGGAGGCTAACATCTGTCTCCCAACAGCTGTTCCAGTGGGTCCCCTTCCCCAACCTTCTGAGCCTTCGGGGTCCTTGTGACCTGGCCATTTAGCCCACGGTGTGCAAAAAAGTGCCGCTCAGAGGTAAAACAACCCAACGGCGGCTTTCCCAAGCCTGAGTGTCCCATTACTTAACGAAGGCTAGACCCGAGTTAGTACTGAAAAAATTATTTGTTTTGTGCGCGAGAGAAAACCTTGATCTACTTTCTACCAATGAGATGTTGACATCAAATTTAAATAACTGAAAACATTCGACAGATGAAACAAAAAAAATTTACCAGCCTGTTAACCAGTGAATGTAAAACTAATTAGGAAGGCATTTCCGTTGAATCTTTTTACTAAATTTTTGATTCCTTGTTACCTGCAATTCAGAAATTTCATTTACACGTTGTAATAATTCACCGTTATTAATTAACATCTGAATTATGTCAAATAAAACATACAAAATGTTACATTAGTATTTTTTTATTAATGCTAAATTAAATTTTGTGATAAATATGTACAAACAAAACTTTCAACGTACGTTTTATTAACAAGGACTTTTTTTTTTACAACCTATCCACCTATTTTCCATAAATTGTTTGTCTCAATTTGACACTTTTCAGATTTACACGGCAATTTTTCTCCAACCTGTCTACTACACAAATAGAGGAATAGGCGCATAAGACAGTCATTATGCTGTATATTATTAGCTCCTTAAATATATTGATTTGGGTTGGGTTGTTTTACCTCTGAGCGGCACTTTTTTGCACACCATGGGCTAAATGGCCAGGTCACATGGACCCCGAAGGCTCAGAGAAGGTTGGGGGAGGGGACCCACTGGAACAGCTGTTGGGAGACAGATGGTAGCCTCCCGTCAAGGCCATCCAGCGTGTTCTTTAACGTGCACAGGGTATGGCTCTCCCGCACACGGGGCCACGGCTTAACGTCCCATCCGACGGACGGCGGCCTTTCCAAGCCCATCGGTGTCCCCTACTGACCGTGGGCAGGGCGGGGAATTTTGCGGAGATAAATCTCAACGCTGACCCAGCTGGGACTCGAACCTGGGAACTATAGATTACGAGCCTGGCGCTATATTGATTTGGAAATAGGTTCCAAAATTAATTAGTAATACTTGATTAAACTAATTGTTCTCCAAAAAATCGACCCATCCTTCAGGTATCTTCGGACGAGCTTATAATTGGTGAAGCTCCGACAGTACAGACGAGTCAGCTGCTGACTGCACCCGCATCCCGATTCAGCAGACAGAGATCAATGCTCCGCAGAGGATGTGCTAGAGCACACGCTCAGCCATTGGGTATGGCCACAGAAGAAAGCAGTTTAACGTGGTCAATGTTTCCAATTTTTTCGGCGTTAAGACCAGTTACAGAGATGACCTCAGAAAAAACTGAAGTGCATGATCACACGGGCTTTAGCTGTTGTTAGGCGCCGTTGTTGTTTTCCGTTGTTGGTAAGGCTTTAAGTCGCCAGGAAATATGAGAACATTCAGGACGGGAAACGGCTTCTGGTTTGGCTCGACTCGTTGATTCTCGAGTGTCGATGTTGTTGTTGTTTTACCTCTGAACGGCACTTTTTTTACACACCATGGGCTAAATGGCCAGGTCACATGGACCCCGAAGGCTCAGAGAAGGTTGGGGGAGGGGACCCACTAGAACAGCTGTTGGGAGACAGATTGTAGCTTCCCGTCAAGGCCATCCAGCGTGTTCTTTAACGTGCACAGGGTATGACTCTCCCGCATACGGGCCACGGCTTAACGTTCCATCCGACGGACGGCGGCCTTTCCAAGCCCATCGGTGTCACCTATTGACCGTCGGCAGGGCGGGGAATTTTGCGGAGATAAGTCTCAACCCTGATCCAGCTGGAACTCGAACCTGGGAACTACAGATTACGAGCCTGGCAAGCTACCGACTGAGCCACCCCCGCCCCTCTCGAACCTGGGAACTACAGATTACGAGCCTGGCACTCTACCGACTGAGCCACCCCCGCCCCTCGAGTGTCGATGAGAGTTCACTTTAGATTCCCATTGACACAACATGAAAATTTTTGGACTTCAGAGCACTTCTAAAATATGCATTTAACGGAAAAATGCGACTATAGGTAAATTAAAGATCATAATCAAATCTATTTAAATCTCTATTTTCAAGAATATTTGTTCAATATTTAAGTTGTGGGAGCTGAAATATTCAACAAATTATCTTGTTTCATAAAATAATTCACCACTATCTCATATTGAAATAATGGTTTGAAAAAAATTATTTTAGTCTTAATTTCTGAAGTAAATTCTTAAAGACCATTACTATCGTGAAATATTCTATCTTCCATAATTCTTTAAATGCTGAGCGATTATTTTTGAAAAAAAAAATTGAGGGAGATTTTATTATGATCTTTATTTTCAGTCGCATTTTTCCACGAAACTCCTATTTAAAAGTTATAGAGATTCGAAATTTTATTCGAATTGACACGAAATTATCTAATGATTTGGCGGAGCAATATAATTGAGAGTTAAACACCAGACGTTAAAAGAAAGTCATCCTAAAAAATTTAAAGATACCGAAATTTAATTGTGGCTAATAAAAAAAAATCCCCTTCAAGCAGCTGCTTGAGAGGGGTATTTGAGGGGGAGTATTGCAGAGGTCTGACATGAGCCTGCCAGTTTATACGCCATAGTACAAGGTCTAGACTTCCTAACTATAATTTTTTTCTCTCAATGGTATTGTGCTTTAGTGTCTATCAGTTTTAAAAAGACACCTTTATCAAAAACATTAAATTCTAGAACAAAATACTCGAAAGTTTTTACGTGGCGCAACACTGTTGCGCATTTTCCAAAGTTAGAGTGACCAGTCAATTGGCAAACCTGATCACTCGTAATGGAATTTTAATATTCAGGTTATTGATATCGGAGGACGTTCACCAATTATGCCACGTGAAAATTTCTGAAATGTTAATCTGGAGAAACATCCTGAACGTCAATTTTTTTCTTTTCATTATACCGAGATTTTTCGGCAGGATAAAAAGCATCACATTCAAAAACAACTTTACATATTATCTTTTGACGCTCGATTTGCATTCTCATTTAATAATTTAATGTAACAATTAAATCATTTCCAGATTAGCTATGTTTATAAGTCTACGATTGCGAAAGAACTAGTACTAATTGTCACAGTATTTGAAAGTTTAGTATTATATATCAAATTTTTTAACTTGTCGAAAATAATCATTAAAAAAATTTAGTAATTAGAAGAACAATATATGGGTTGGGTTGTTTTACCTCTGAGCGGCAGTTTTTTGCACACCATGGGCTAAATGGCCAGGTCACATGGACCCCGAAGGCTCAGAGAAGGTTGGGGGAGGGGACCCACTGGAACAGCTGTTGGGAGACAGATGGTAGCCTCCCGTTAAGGCCATCCAACGTGTTCTTTAACGTGCACAGGGTATAGCTCTCCCGACACGGGGCCACGGCTTAACGTCCCATCCGACGGACGGCGGCATTTCCAAGCCCATCAGAACAATATATGACATCTGGGAAGGAGGTAAAATTATTGCTGTCAATATGATGACTCGACTTCTCTTGATCTCACCATGTACTATTTAAAATTTCTAACATTAATAAATCATTTGCAATATTCGTTAATTTTTTTGCAATTATCACCTTTGTTTAGCGTTAGGGAGCGCTATTAAAGCCGTTGGGTGATACGGAAAATTGGAATATTTCATAAATAACTAACCGAACACAAAAAGAATTTTTAATTTCTGAAAATTACTTACGAGTCGTAGAAGGGAGAGAAAGATTTTTCTGAAAGAGTGAAGCAGAGAGTTGCCATTAGCAAAAAAAAGAACCGGACAGCAAGAAAAACAAAAAAGTTTGAATTTCCTTTATATCTCCTCTCAAAAATGCTAATGAGTCAAGAAATGTATTGAAATCAATAATCTTACAGTTTCTTAACGGTGGTAATTCTGAGAGCATATTTTGCGAGCCTTTGAAAAATAGGCATTGGAAACAAACGTTTTTTCACAATTCTTTTAGCTTTTACGATGAGATTATCTAAAAAAATAAATACCCCCCCCCCCCCCACCTCAAGCAGCTTCTTGCCACAGAGGTGTAACAGGGGCCTGTCAGTTTAAGTTGTGTTAGATTATTTTACCTCTGAGCGGTACTTTTTTGCACACCATAGGCTAAATGGCCAGGTCACATGGACCCCGAAGGCTCAGAGAAGGTTGGGGGAGGGGACCCACTGGAACAGCTGTTGAGAGACATGATCAAGCGTCAAGGACATCCAGCGTGTTCTTTAACATCCAGCTTGGACATCCAGCGTTTTCCCACGTGAACAGGGTATGCACACGGGGCCACGGCTTAACGTCCCATCCGACGGACGGCCGTCTTTCGAAGCCCATCGGTGTCCCCTACTGAGCGTGGGCAGGGCGGGAAATTTTGAGGAGATAAATCTCAACGTTGACCCAGCTGGGACTCGAACCTGGGAACTACAGATTACGAGCCTGGCGCGCTACCGACTGAGCCACCCCCGCCCCCTTGTCAGTTTAATACGCCATAGTAGAAAGCATATGAGGATGGCAGGACCTCAGCAGAAAGACAAAAAACCATGCCTTAACCAGGACTCTTTGATCAATAGCCAATCGCGATAACCACTTGGCCACAGGACGACTCAGATTATCTAACAACGAATAAATTTGCGGAGTTGGATTTTTTTTTTTAATTCTTGAACCGAAATGGAACCTGATGCTGAAATAATTAAACACTACACATTAAATCCGAATATGAATAGAACATAGATTTAAAGAAACCTTTGTAGGTCTAATTTTAAAAATAAGTTTTTCATCTTCCAGTTAAAATATCGTTAAGAACCAGCTGGTAAATTATTAAAATTCATCTGACGACATTTCTACTGGCTTTTCCTTCAGAGAAATCTTTTGCCGAATCTTTTGCATCGCAACATTTAATTGATATTACTTGCATAAAGGAAAGTACCTAAAAAGTTCCTAAGTTTCATGATTACTTTTTTTGTTTGATTATTTTCTTTGGGAAATCGAAATAAATGGTTACTCAGGTTATCTTAGTGTTGTTCAATCAATTAATAGAATTTTACATCATTTGAGTGGCAACAAGGGCGGAGTGGCAAAAGAGCAGTCCTTTATTTTCCGTCTGCTTGAGTACCGGAAGTTAATCAGGATAACAGAGCGTTATGAAGGTCGGAGCCACCCCTCCCTGTGGAGGAGGAAAATCATCGGGAGTGTTGGTCACGTGAGATATTTTGGGTATCATGGTATGGAGAAGTTCCAAGCTTTTTCACTCTGCAAAAACAAGCGACTGTTCTTTAAAAATTTCATTCATGGAAAAGTTCTTTGTTTTTGGTATTAACAATTTTTCATCACAAGTTTCTTAAAAGTTATTTAAAAACGTATGCATCTATTTCAAAAGCATTAATTTTTTATTATACTTTGAAAAAACGTTTCGTCAGAGTTATGTCACCAGAAGTGACGCAAGAGTACATTTGCTATTGCATTTCCCGAAAAACAGAGATTCAAGCATTCAATAAAATACCAATAAATTCACTCTGAGTCAAAAGCCTATTTGAAATCATTAAATCTAGCACACAAAGGTTTCTGAAACTCTAAACATTTCTTAGGAATCTGCCTAAGTGAAAATATCTGATCCACACATCCCCTACCACTTCTGAATCCACATTGCTCATCACGCAATTGACTGTCAACCAGATTCTTAATTCTATTAAGCACAATCATGGAAAGAACTTTACCTGGAACAGAGAGTAGGCTGATACCCCTATAGTTATCACAAGAACTGCGATCACCTTTTTTGAAAATAGGGATAATAATAGCTATGGTAAAATACTTAGGAACCATGCCTTTATCATAAAAGATATTCTGAATTTCAGTCATCCAAGTTGTAACGGAAACATTCCCAGCTCTAAGCATTTCGGTAGTAATTTCATCCACCCCTGAGGATTTATGTAGTTTAAGTTTAGAAATAGCCAAAATAACTTCATACTGTGTTATAGGGTCAACATTAAAGCCAATAATGCATCTATCATCATTAAAATGGGAGTAGAACTAACCACATTGTTCAGAACATCACTGAAATGCTGAGCCCACCTAGACATGACAATTCTCACCTTCTATAACCTTACCTTGCTTATCATTCAATCCCTGTATACCTGTCCGTTTTCTACCACACAAAACATTATCTAGTACAACTCTCTGCTGTTGTGCTGTCTGACTGCTTCTTCGGCTTTGTCAACCAAAGGTTCTTTTCAGAAGCTAACTGATCCTTTACACGTTTATTAAGCACTCTATAATGCTTTCTATTAGGACTAATAGAGTATTGATTAAAGACATTCGTGCAGTTCATTCTGAAATAAGCTCAAGTGCCTTATCACTCAAATATTTGTCTCTTCTGCTACTTTATTTTCTAAAAGAGTACTGTTAGTTTCTAAAAAAAGCATGTTTAAAACTATCCCATTCTTCCTCAACTTCAGTAGTAAGCAAACCATGATTGTCAATGATTACGTAACCTATCATGGTAATCTTTGGTTATAACTGGGTCTTTCAGAGCTTCAGAATTAAAGATAAAAAGTGTTGTGCTAGGGTTAAATAATTTAAGTTTAGGTTACAAGACACTTTTAACAAGGTAAGGCCAGATCCCATTTCAGCTCCCCTATATGACCTGATATTCCTAACAGAACTAGCCCATTTGCTGTTAATAAATATACAGGGTGAATCTGAAAAAGTGGGCAAAACTTTACGGGGTGGTAGAACGCAGCTACACGAACAATATTCGTCATAGAATGTATGGTCGGAACGCAAACGGCGAGCAGCTAGGTGGCGTTGGAAATGGTATAAAAGGGTCGGTCCTCGCACCCAACGGCATTTCTACCGTGGATTGCCGAGAGGATGGCTGGTTATACTAACCACGAAATGGCGGATATGCACTTGAAAAGCCTAATCTACGAGTGCCCCATTGAAACCGATATGGATCTACTCGCCAGGATCGCCGTTGTTACCGGCGATATTCAGGAAATTCCTGGTGTCTTCGCAAATGTGCGTCGGTCCCTATCCCGCAGGTGTGAAGCCTGCATTACAGCTGGCGGCAGCTCTTTTGAGCAATTTCTTTGAGCATGTACCTCAATTACATTCCTGTTAATAAAATGTTTTCTGAAGTATCTCCTCTCCTTCTTGTGTTCATTCTTTAAATGTGACAGTGGAAAACTACCTTTTAACTTCTCACCGCTTGCGTTCCGACCATACATTCCATGACGAATATTGCTCGTATAGCTGCGTTCTACCACCCCGTAAAGTTTTGCCCACTTTTTCAGATTCACCCTATATAATCAATCACATTCTTAAGTACACATGGGTTTCACCCGATGGGCTGCATATGTATGTCGGGGTGTTTGTAATATGTGTTAGTTATTCTGAAACCATTAAGTTTATTTACCTGTAGGAGACGTTGTCCATTGCAGCTACCAATATCAAAAAGGCCTATAACCCCTGCCCAAAGGTCAGAGCCAGTACCAACTTTTGGCATTGAATTCACCTAGAACAAGGGTAATATCTCCTTGACAAAATTCAAAATATCCTTCTCACCCTCATCGGCATCTTCAGTCGGGGCATAACAACAGATATCATTCAAGTCTTTCATGCTTATCCAAAATTTTGCTGTAAGAAACCTTTAATGCACTCATATCCTAGAAGAGCATCACTAGCGTGTGTGCTGAGAAGCAGACCCACGCCTTGGTGATGCTTATTGTCGTCCCTCCCTGAAAAGAAAAAATTAAGATTATTTTTAAGAATCTGACCTTTATCTGTCCACCTGGTCTCTTGCAAGCCGAGAATATCTAAATTATAATGGTGGAATTCTTGTGTGAGGACATCAAGAGAAAAAGCTCTGTGCAGAGTCCTCACATTCCAACTACCTATGGTGAGAAAATGGTTAGTGGGATGTTTAAAGAAACTATGTTTATTGAGAGAGGGAATGCCGACAATATCAAACAGTCCCCTAATCGCAGACATGGGGCAAAGACCCGTTCCCCCACCAGTAAAAGCTGAAGCCATCTACACTGGAAGACTTCCCCCAATGTAGAATTTGACGATGCCAGTAGAAGCAAAGAGTTCAGGTGCCTGCGATGACCTCTGCTCAGGATTATCCACCAGCTGATAAACATATCCTTTAAAATCTATTCACTTGGGGCTATCAACTCACAAACAAACAGAAAACAAAGCGGAAGATTTTCCCTCCACAGAAGACCACCAGTGCAGCAAAATCAGGATCCATAATCAAGCTCAGAGCCTTATATCAGTCCAGTAGGTTTATGTGGTCAAGACCCTGTGTGGTTGACCCACTCCTCAGCAGGGTAGAAAAAAAAGTTCCCATAGTTTTCCAGATCAGTAGGCCACACTAATCTTGCAACCCTCCCCTTCCGTTCACTTCCACAAGACAGTCTCTTTTGTAAGGTACTAATGGTCTCCACCACGAGATGGTGGGGTCGGACATTAGGTGCTATGCCTGGCCGGTTCTATGCATCATCACAGGGGATTGGTGCATAGCTCTCCTTCCAGTGACTGCCTAGCTACCATTTACAAACCAGATTTAATTCCCCTTAATCTTACACAAAAAATCGAAATTTTCACAACTCACTTGGATTTTACAAAGTCGCTTCGAATTTTGCCACCTCCGATTTACTTGGGGGGAGCTTCCTCCTATAGCTATGCCCCTGCGTAAGGTATTTAATATTTCTTATAATTTCGTACATCGTAGTGGGTTATAGAATTTGGGCTCTGTTTACAAAACCATTAGTTGTCGAAACTTACCCACTAAGAAATTTTCAGATTCCAGTGATAGTCGGATACTAATGTTATTTGAACAGCAGCCCTTTAAATACTAGTTAAAATATTTTCTAAGCTGCGAAAACTCCCAGTTCATAACGTTACAAAAGCTATTAAGAAACAGATTACAACTCTGTTTGCAAAATTAAATTACGGACAAATTCCATCTCGTGACATTAACCGAAGCAATCGACGCAAAAAATTTTGCTATAACGCTAACAATTCAAACTAAAACCTGAACGAATTGTTAATAATTATATATGGTGCATCTGTTAGAATAACCATATTAGCTGCCTTACATAATTTCGCTATAAAGTCTTTGAAACTAGGGTGAAGTGCAGAGGTCTAAAGACATTTGCCTTATATTTTTCCAAACTCGCAATAACACAAGAGTCCATTAGGTCCCCCCGGGAGACGCATAAAATATAATTTTACTCTTTCCGTGGATATTGAAATCGTAAAAAGATATTTGCCCCCCTCCACAACAAATATTTCTGACCGCTAAAAGTGTTAAACATGCTTTCAGAGAAATGTTTAATATCGCTTCAAGATTCTTTACGAGCTCTGGATTCCTAAGAATTGCTTACAGAACCCAAAATGGGTCGGAACCTGTTGATTGCGAACAACTTTTGCACAAGTGACGAACAGGCAACAAATATCAGTATGCGAAAGTTTGATATCGGCGGAAGAATCCCTCTCTGCGTATTCCCATTGTGGAAAAAATCCCTCTGCGTATTCATATTGTGGAAAAAATCCTTCTCTGCGTATTCCCATTGTGGAAAAAAAATCCCTCTCTGCGCATTCCCATTGTGGAAAAAAATCCCTCTCTGTATTGCCATTGTGGAACAAAACCCCTCTGTGTATTCCACTGTGGAAAAAAAATCTCTGCGTATTCCCATTGTGGAACACATTCCACTGACCAGTAGCTGAATTTTCCAACAAATTCAATTTGCGATTGGAAACTTGTCACTCTCTCTCTCGTTACGCGAATCTTGCCATCTGATTGCACGTCAAGACCCGGAAGTGTACCTAGCTGCTGCCAAAAGGGGAAAATTTCAGCGAACGCCAGAGAAATGAACCTCGCTGCATCTGGAGGCAAACTTCCACGAATCGCGCTCACTCGTCCATCAGATGACGTAATTAATTCTCTGTGCGTTTCGACAGCACGGGAACGATTACGCACGAAGTCTGTAAAATCGGAGAGACAATCGCCGATGACGACTCTGGCAGCAGCCTCTTCTAATCGCGCGTGACAAGGCACCTGCATGTGTCCGCTTCCTGACAGACCGTCCGAAATCTCGGTCTTGATGAGCGCACATAACCTCTTCGCAGCCGGCGCCTAGGAGCTTCCGTTACTGCTCCGGTGCACGCAAAGGGAGCTCCGGCACATGGGCAGGAAACACGTCACGCACTGTCAACTAACGTCACCGTAGTCCAGACTGCGAGTCCTCTTCCTCGTTTTAGCAAAGTCATCCACTTCTGAAGCAAATTCTGTCGTCGCGGAGTTTCTAATCATGTGCAAATCGTGTCGTCTTGTTAAAGGAATTTAAATGTTTATCTCCTCCGCATCCTTTGCCTGACTATGAATTCCTGTCCCGATGCTATAAAATTGTTTAGCTGTCAAAGATCTTTAACTATAAAAACAAGATTACCACGGAACAAAATGCAACTGTAAAGATCCTCCTAAATCTGAATAAAAATGAAGGATCAAAAACTGGCAATCCTTTTTAATCCTTAACACACCCAAGCAGCGCCATATTTGGCTCTCCAGCACCGATATGTAGAAATCTGACCTCGAAGGATCCAAAATTTCGTTTTCGACATCTACAACAGAATTCCCAGACACCAATTTTCACCTTTCTAAAAGTCCTAAGATCATGGTTTGACCTCTATCTGACCTCTATTTTACCCTGACGGAGACGTCGGAGGTCAAATTTTCGATTTACTCCGAGATCTACAATTATTTCTAGGTACAAATTTTTAGAGTTGGTTGTTTTACCTCTGAGCGGCACTTTTTAGCATACTATGGGCTAAATGGCCAGGTCACAAGGACCCCGAGGACTCAGAAGGTTTGGGCAGGTAACCCACTTGAACAGCTGTTTGGAGGCAGATGGTAACTCCCGTCAAGCCATCCAGCGTGTTCTTTAATGTGCAGTGTATGGCTCTTCCGCACACGGGCCACGGCTTAACGTTCCATCCGACGGACGGCGGCCTTTCCAAGCCCATCGGTGTCCCCTACTGACCGTGGGCAGGGCGGGGAGTTCTGTGGAAATTTTCAGAGTGCTACCATTTCTTCGTCATAGTTAGAATAATCGTTTATTATCAACGTTTCTTAAACTTTCCCAGACCACGGAAAACCCAACCAATATATATTTTTCATGTGGAACCCCCTACGAAGATTTTCTTAAGAATAACGGTATACAAAACATGGGAACAAATGGAAAAACAGTTTAATAATACTAAATTAGATATTATACCTCGAATGCAACAAAAAATGTAATTCTAGCTAATTATTGTAGATTTTTCAAGGGTTTTGGGGAACCTTGAGGAGTTCTCCGCGAAACATGGGTACACTGGTCCACATATAGAGTATTTAGATGATGAATCAGGGGAAAATGAGGCTCGATAATTGCAGAAATGGCTCTGGCTCAATTTCGGGTGCAGTCTCAAAACATTGAGCCAGAACTCATTTCTAGTCAAAACAAGAAAATAATTTTTAACATTTTCAATAAACGAGTTTGAATAAAAACTGGACATTTTTGACAATAAGTTCTGGTTTGATTTAATGCGGACATGACGCATCGAATTGTTCTGTTCATATAAGGTCCTTGGCCTGGGCTTTGTCAACGATGGCGAAGAAAAGAATCAGCATCCCTTTACACTTTCAGAGCCTCAGTCGGTAGAGGAATGGACGCCGTTGGTCTATGTCTAGGTGCTGCAAAAAAAAAAGTCCCTGTGCATGAACAATTGAGAGAGTGCCAGACGCATCCCCCACCAGCTCCACGAGACGAGTATGTGTATTATTGTTTGGGACAGTAGCTGTTGTTGCGCGTGCAAAAGGAACTAAGGCATCGGCACAACAACAGCAGCGATGATGCTAAATATATCGGATGCTTCCGCTCTTGGAAGAGGATCCGGGCGCAAACAGGAGGATGTCTTTCGTTTGGGAAGAGAGAAATCACGTGGGACGATTAGGGTCAGAAAACGTGCTTCAAATTTGAAAAAATGTTAGAAGCGTAGTTGGGAGAAATTTAATATTTTTTCGATTGCTTTAAAATAATAAAGCGTAAACAACAGTTCATTATTATCTTTTTTGTTCTTAAAAGAAATAAATTTTTGTTTTCGAGATAACTTCCGTTTATCCCTTAAAAAATAAATAAATACCCCCTCAAGCAGCTGCTTGCCACAGAGGTCTGACAGGAACCCGTCAGTTTATATGCCATAGTAGAAGGTCTGAGAGGATGGCAGGACCTCAGCAGAAAAATAACACATACTATTAATAAATGTTAATAAATCCTTACGATTCGGATTTTCAGACTTCCTGCAATTTGAATTTCTATCGTTAGAGAGAAGTTGGGTTAACCTCCGAGTTGCACTTTTTGTACACAATGGGCTAAATGGCCAGATCAATAAGACTAAGGACTTAAAAGGTGGAAGGGACACCCATTTTACCCTTAGTAGACCAAATGGGGTCCTCCTGTCAAAGCCATGCAGCGTGTTCCTTACCTTAACGTGTATGGCTCTACTGTATACGGACGACAGCCTTTCCGAGCCCATCGGTGTCCCTTTTCTGACAAAGCACGGTCGGGAATTAGAGGAGGTAACCCTCAACGCTGGTACAGATGTGACTCGAACCTGGGAATTCCCAATTACGAGCCTCGCTCGCCAATCCATTCTCTGGATATCTTCACTCTCAGGGTATTCCTCCGCCATCTGAGCTCTATGCGAATGCCACCTCTAAAAACTCTCAAAAGGTTCTAGGGTATCGTCCCTATCTTAGGGCAGATTCCCTCCTGAGAAGACAGTCCTTATCAATGGCAGCAATGACTTGCATATCTCCCCAGACCAACAAACAACTGCTACCAAAACGGTTCCTTTCCACGATATTTAGGGGAGTGATAACTTGTCACACGCTCTTGATCATTGGTCTAATTGAGGTGCTGCCTCCTCTATTCCAGTCGTGCCCTCCGATAAGCTTAGTGGTATGCACATTGCAGGTCTTCTAGCAGATAACGCTCACTTCAAGTTGTCGAAACGCAGTTACTCTGGATATTGTCCTTCCTGTGATAGCTCCGATGCAACTTGAATTGATGCTGACATCATTCTTGTGAGACTTACAGTTAGGGACAGGAAACGATCCTCTTCAATTGTTGCTGCTCTGCTCTTACCATGGGCATGTCTTCTGCTAGGTCAGGGGTCGGGAACCGGCGGCTCTGAGCACTCGAAAAAGTGGCTCTTCATGCTTTTTGATTCAACTATGAAAAACTTTTAGGTGATTTTCATTAGAAAGAACTCACTAAAGAAGGGTGGCAGACGATAATTTGAAAGCGCTGATTCAATTCAAATGCTCTAAATACTCATCAAATTTAAGTTCGTCGAGAAAATTATTTTCAATTCATCAGAATGAGTTATATAATAAAACTTTGGCAGATTTTTTAATATGTTATCGTTAAAGTATGAAATCCGTTATTTCATAAAATACCTAGTTATTTCATGAAATAACTATCTACACCCCGTTAAAGTGTAAAATAACCGAGTAAATAAAAACTAAATTCAAAAGACTAAAGTGAGAACCACTGGTCAGAAATAGCACACTATTTTTAACCCACTATAAAGTGTTATATAATAATAATGATATTAACTTTTATGTTTCGTTTAAGAATATAGAAAGTAGCTCTTGTGAATCAATCGTCCGCATTATAAGAAACGCCCCGGATGAGCGGAGGCCAAGTGAGCTCAATTTTGGGCGTTTTTTATAATTCGGACCACTGATTCATGTTGACAGAGGGATGACTCTGGTTTCAACTCTACTCTCGGACAATAGAAATAGTTTTTTTTTTTTTAACTTTTTGTTGCATTTCTGGGTAGAATTGAAATTTTTGTTGTTTTTGGTCATTTTTCAGAATCTGGAAACAGCTCTATTCCCGATCCCAGTGAACAAAATCTAATTAAGATTGAAGAAGTGCCGGATATAGAGAAATCGCTCCCGTCGGTTGCTACAGCTCAAAGTTTAGGTACTGGTCAGGGATTTAGGAAATGTTCATGTAAAACGCAGTGTGTCAACAAAAAATGTATTTGTTTTAGAAATAATGTTTTAGGCAATTCCAAATGCCATTTTAGTAATCCCTGTTGTAACAAATGATTTTATTGTCTTTATATAAATAACATTTTGTATGCTGTATAAGTCAGATCGTTTATTTTACACTTTAACTGTCGATCATTAGTTATTTCATAGAATAACTAGTTAAAGTGTGGAATTATTAATTTATTACACGCTTTAACTGATTTGATCAGTTATTTCATGAAATAACTAAGTATTCTATGAAATAACTGAATTATACACTTTAACGGTAACATATACAGTTGAATCTGTTTTAAAGTCATGCGTTGTTTTATTTTTTTTTTGTTAGTCAAATAATCTGCACTTCACCCAATGCAGATTACAATTTGTGGTTTTTTTTGTGCTATCCAAAGAAGTTTCCGCCGCCACCACTATTCTAGATCAGTGGTTCTCAACCTTTTATGCTTCACGTACCCCCTGGAAATGTGAATGTAACTGGCATACCCCTTGTATAGATAAACTATAGTTATAGTATAACAATGAGAATAAAATAAAACATATCGTCTCAACCTTTTATGCTTCACGTATCCCCTGGAAATGTGTATGTAACTGGCGTACCCCTTGTATAGATAGATAAAAGTATAGTTATATTATAACAATGGGAATAAAATAAAACATAATATATGACATATCTAGCGACTTTTGAGCTCTCACGGCGTACCCCAAAAAAATTTACCGCGTACCCCACGTGAGATTCCCTATTCTAGAGCATGTTCCAAAGTCTTGGAAACATCTCTAGTCTGGAAATTACACTTTCCGACACATTCATGAATCTGGCAACCTCTCTATGTGACTGAATTTACAAGTAATAAAGTAATCCGAAATTAGAAACGCCCGTTCCTGAAGCTATTTTTGTCTCCAGTTCAATTTGCATATCGCAGAGTCTAATTTAAATTTAATAGCCCATAAACGAGATATTCCACGCTAAATATCCTCTAAAAGTTTCGTTATATTACAAGAAAATTTGAAAGAGTTGCAATTTTGTTCAACTTTCTTAAATTGTTCTTAGTAGTGTATATTGGGTGCAAGCCCTGATAAAGACATCGCCATTTCTAATCTCTTTCTCTTTGTGTTCATGTCTTGCATTCCTCAGACTTTGACATATTAGACTGACGACTCCTGCCACACTCTGTGGAAAGCAACTGCTTTAGGGGAAGGTTTTTAGTATTAAAAGCAAGATGAACAGAGTATAGTCTGAAGTAGGGGTTCTCAACGTGGGGTACGCGGTGAGAGCTCAAAAGTCGATTACCCAGTAAAATGTTTAATTTTATAAGATTTGTTACAATGTTTATGTCATTTTTTGTGTTTTTCTGTAAATGTAATTTATGAATACAAAATTTAATGTGTCTATGTTTTATTTTATTTCCATTGTTTAACTATAGTTTTATCTATCTATACAAGGGGTACGCCAGTTACATACACATTTCCAGGAGGTACGTAAAGTATAAAAGGTTGAGAACCACTGATATACATGTTTTATTTTATTCTCATTGTTATACTATAACTATAGTTTTATCTATCTATACAAGGGGTACGCCAGTTACATACACATTTCCAGGGGGTACGTGAAGCATAAAAGATTGAGAATCACTGGTCTGAAGTATGACCAGCCAAAAGACTTTCGACAAATGCATCATTTTAAAAAAAAATAGGTTTAAGGTCCTTTCAAATTTTGGAAATCCATAAAATCAGATTTAACATCAGCATTCAAATGCATACTATTAAAAGTTTCCCTACTACGGCCTGATATTGATGTATGTTTATCGAAACCGCAAAGGTTTAAAAAATCATTATGAAGAAATGCTAAAAAGGAAAACTTCAGAGGTTTTTGATTTGAAGTCAGTTTCTCTTTTTTGCTTTCTGTTATCATAAGTTCGAAAATGATAATTTTGTCCCGTTATTGCTTTTCACTCGTTAACGAGGGTGCAAAATCTGCAGTTTTATTTTGGACTTTTGCATCGAAATTTCGCCCCAACCAAAACTGCACAAATCTGCGGAATTATTGCGAAGGAAATTTCCTTCGCTAGGAAAAGAAAGAAGGCAATTTTGAAGTCTTTTTCGTCACCGCAGACCCTCGAGATGAGATCCTAAGTCAGAAAAAGGAACCTGACGATAGAGGGAGCACTGAGCGGAACAACTTTGTTGATTGATCACTTGACTGCAAACTGCAAGTCACGACGACCTCTTGAAACATCTTCAACCTTCGAACTATGTTTTACTGGGACCACAGAAGCAGACGGAATTTTAGCGTTAGGATAGATGGATGGAAATGTGCAAAACGGATGACAGGCAACCATTCTTCGAACATTAAAACTTTTTTTGCATTTTTTATAGCTGTTACCCTATAAATTTTAAGGAAATTAAATATTTAATATGGCATATAAGTGATTCGAATGAAAACGAGAGGGGGCAAGATTAAATCGCAACATCCTGCTTCTGTACAAAATATTTCTCTCCGTTTTTGGAGTCTAAAGCAATTTCATGGAAATGCATGTGATCTAGCTATATCTTTAATTTTTTTATCTTCCGTTCCATTTCCTGGGTTTATCAAAGTGTGTGTGGGGATTTTTTTTATCCTCCATTCCAGTTCCTGGGTTTATCAAAGTGTGTGTGTGTGGGGGGGATTTTTTTTATCCTCCATTCCAGTTCCTGGGTTTATCAAAGTGTGTGTGTGTGGGGTGGGTGGGTGGGTCATGATCCCCTTGGCCCTCGCCTAGATCACGTCCCGCCAAAAAAGTATTGATTTCTAAGGAATTGATTTCTATGGAGCACGTGCTTTTGGTCCACCTTCTTTTCTGTTTGTTACATAGCGTGAAACGATATGAAAAAAGTAAACTGAATAAAAATGAAGAATTTTTTTAGAAACTCAGCAGTCGACACATAGTTTTATATCTTTTGAACTTACCAGTTGGGTTGTTTTACCTCTGAACGGCACTTTTTTGCACACCATGGGCTAAATGGCCAGATCACATGGACCCCGAAGGCTCAGAGAAGGTTGGGGGAGGGGACCCATTGGAACAGCTGTTGGGAGACAGATGGTAGCCTCCCGTCAAGGCCATCCAGCGTGTTCTTTAACGTGCACAGGGTATGGCTCTCCCGCACACAGGGCCACGGCTTAACGTCCCATCCGACGGACGGCAGCCTTTCCTAGCCCATCGGTGTTCCCTACTGACCGTGGGCAGGGCGGGGAATTTTGCGGAGATAAATCTCAACGCTGGCCCAACTGGGACTCGAACCTGGGAACTACAGATTACGAGCCTGGCGCGCTACCGACTGAGCCACACCCGCCCTTGAACTTAGAGTTTTATGAAAAAGGCAATATCAATCGTCTCTTTTGGTTTTACTGGTCAAGATAATTATTGGAAGAAAATTCCTGGTCCTTCACATGACACGGAGTCTGCAAATCTCTACAAATATAATCAAGTTGGTTCAGTTGTTTGGGTTTTTATGGCCGTAAGAGCATCAATGACTATTTACCCTCGTTTGGGGAAACAAAGATAAAAGACATCGAATCCAGAACCAAAGTTAAAGTACAAAGAAATGGAAAGCAACAAAAAAGAGAAAGTCAAAGTGTATAATAAACAATGCGTATAAAACCCAGGATAACTAAGTGAGAGATACCTTGTTATAAGAGAAACTCGTGCCATGCAGACATGGAAGGCCTCTTTAAGGCCAATAAAACGAGTCTCCAATCGCCCACTGAACTGGTTAATAGCGACACAACTAATGAAATTAAAGCATTTATGCTTTTCCTTTTGAATGGATGCTTCCAGGTGGATTGGCTGAAAAGACCGACATCCCCGCTACGAGATTATTGCTCAGATAAACCCAGAGCAGCGAGTTCCGAATTCCCTTTTGTACCGAAGCCCTTTCAGTGCATGCGCCAACCAACTCTGCTGCAGGAAGGAAGCCACTCCTTTCCTGTCTCGACGATCACTGAAGATGACGTCATATGCAGTGTTTGTTTTTTCCCCTTCATCAGCACTCCCAAGTGAAAGAGACAATTGTGGCAGCCAGCTCGAGACTTATATGGCTTGTTGCCCGGCCCAAGCTCGATATCTTTTTTTCCCGGATGAAGAACGAGATATCTTCTTGGTTCAACCTCTGCCAACTTAGAGTTTGAGGTGAAGCCAACATCAAACACGAAGAATCGATTTCCGAGCAATTCACACTAATCGTCCCACACACATGCACAGAAATTATTTTTGCTGTTTAAATTTTGAACTTACTTTACTGCACACAGTGAAATAAAAAATGTGCCAGGTCACAATGACTCCAAGAGTTCAGAACTGTGTAGGAAAGTTTGTCCACTGAACAGCTATCAAGAGACAGACCCTGTCAAGGACATCCAGAGAGATCTTTAAGGGTACAGTTGGCCTACAAAAGGTGCCATGACTTAGCATTCTATCTGAAGGGCAGTGACCTTTCAGAGACCCTCAGTGTGACCTTTCACACTGAGATCACAGACGACGTTAGCGGATGAAATCTGATGCGCATTGAATATCGAACCCGGAAACATCCCAAATTTTGTTGGCTACAGATCGAGATACTCCCTCCCATCAATATATTCGGATTTCCCCCATCTACAAAATAACAAAAATTCTCTTTCAAGTCCCTTGACAAGAGTGCAACAGTCGTGAGAATTTAAGGGAAATGGTCGAGGGACTCGGAATCTATAAAAACTTTTCTCGTGACAAGGCGTCCAATTTTGGTAATAATAAAACGCTAAAAAAAACAAAATATAACTAAAATACGGAAAAATAAATTCCCAATTAAATCATCTATTTCAATCCAAAATAAGGCACAAATAGCTCTTTGAAATACATTCATATTTTTAAATAAGTTGCATGATTTTTTTCGTCATTTTTTAACATTTTTTTGCGATGGTTAACGAGTCCTATTAGTCCTTTTTTGATAATAGTGGATCTCAAATACTTGGAATTTATTAGAACTAGTCGCATCCAATCATATTGTAGTTTGGAGCCTCGAATTTTTTACTTTTTGTGACTGTTCTATAGAGTGTTAACAATAATACAAGAATATTACTTGGAATATTATTTTACAATGAAACGATTAAAACGACCTTCGCCGCTGATTCCGACTGTATAAAATAAGGAATTTAGAAGTCCAGTTAACGTACGAAATTGATAGCCTATTATAAAGATAGAGTCAAGGTCAAAGGTTAGCCTTAACAGCTAATTTTCATTCCAGACAATGCATAGGCGCAGATTCAAGACAAAGGATTCACGGCAAGGCACTATTCCAAGACATCCAAAAGTTGTTATCTGTGCCTTACCTCACTTATTATTTTGTATGGTCGCTGAATCGTTGCCACCATTTACAGCTCCTATAACCAGGTACTTCTTTTGGTGTTAAAACATCACCCATTTTGGGGTTAGATGGACGGACAATGAGGGATTCAGAGAGGCTGAAACTCAAATTCATATAGGAGCGAAATCAGTGACTTATCGACAAATGACGGGCGGTTTCTTAAGGAATCATACATGGGCCAAATCATTAACTTTTCATTATATGGAGGACAGCATTTTATTATAAGCAACACATAATTTTTTCATTATTTAAATGTTATATGCTTTTAATCACTGGATTCGGGTTTTTAAATTCTCGGAGAGTTGGTGGGGGGGGGGTGCTCAAATACAATACACAGGATACCAGATATTTTGTCTGTTAGATATAACAGAAATTTTTCAGGGGGGGGGGGGAGCGACCCCTCAGCGTTCCCTCCGTACTCGGCGCCAATACTTTTAACACTAAACAAACTTGATTTGTAGCGACTTCAACTTCTGATGAACGTGACACTCTCCTACACACTCGGGGCGGGGGTGGTTCAGTCGGTAGCGCGCCAGGCTCGTAATCTGTAGTTCCCAGGTTCGAGTCCCAGATGGGTCAGAGTTGAGATTTATCTCCGCAAAATTTCCCGCCCTGCCTACGGTCAGTAGGGGACACCGATAGGCTTGGAAAGGCCGCCGTCCGTCGGATGGGACGTTAAGCCGTGGCCCCGTTTGTGGGAGAGCCATACCCTGTGCACGTTAAAGAACACGCTGGATGGCCTTGACGGGAGGCTACCATCTGTCTCCCAACAGCTATTCCAGTGGGTCCCCTACCCCAACCTTCTCTGAGCCTTCGGGGTCCATGTGACCTGGCCATTTAGCCCATGGTGTGCAAAAAAGTGCCGCTCAGAGGTAAAATAACCCAACTCCTACACATTCGCTTTAGATAATCGCAGTCCAGCCAAGCTAGCAAGGCGCTACCAGAATTACGAAACTATCAATTTTACGAAGAACACAAAATGACTTCGAGAATCTAATGATGAATATCCCTGACCCAGGATG
Source organism: Ryuthela nishihirai (assembly GCA_038380435.1). Taxonomy (NCBI): domain Eukaryota; kingdom Metazoa; phylum Arthropoda; class Arachnida; order Araneae; family Heptathelidae; genus Ryuthela; species Ryuthela nishihirai. The sequence goes on along the minus strand of JAWZYU010000357.1, from coordinate 61,028 downwards.
ACTGATGTTGACACCATATCATCTTCGTCAAAATTTCCTGGATCCACCTGTAGGAAGAGATTTGTACCAAAGATTGTGCGAAATGCCCTTCTCTTGCTGAATCCAGGCTCTTTGCTTTCGTACCAGAAAGAGTTCTCAATGGAAGAGGAAATGTCATTGCCTGTGACTCTCTCTCTGTTCTCGATTCTCAGAATACGAGAACGATTGCTTCATTACAATGTGCTACAATAGCGCTGGCCAGCTCCAAAGAGGAAACAGAACAACAATAATGAGTTTAGACCACATTATGACATCAAAGCAACATCCCAACGAAATATGACATACCACTCATCAGACATGACCACTTATTATTGTTTGCAATGTTCCCTCAATGCATCACTATTCAGGGTATCTGGAGGATTTGGTAAGGGAAAAACAAATACTGAATATCTGTAAGCATACTGAGCTTACTGTTTCCTTCCTTAATATTAATATTACGACTTTCAAGTCAACTCAATTTTTTTCTCCGTAGTATTAGTGGAGGAAGTTTCCCCAAAATTGCAAAATTAAACGCAATAATATACTTTTGTTCTTTGTTATAGCTTTATATTTATTAATTATACTTTGTCAAGCATTTTCAGTTCCATAGATGGAACAGAGATATGGGGCAAACGACAGGGCAGAAGAGATATGGGGCAAACGACAGGGCAGAAGAGATATGGGGCAAACGACAGGGCAGAAGAGATATGGGGCAAACGACAGGGCAGAAGAGATATGGGGCAAACGACAGGGCAGAAGAGATATGGGGCAAACGACAGGGCAGAAGAGATATGGGGCAAACGACAGGGCAGAAGAGATATGGTGCAAACGACAGAAGAGATATGGTGCAAACGACAGGGCAGAAGAGATATGGGGCAAACGACAGGGCAGAAGAGATATGGGGCAAACGACAGGGCAGAAGAGATAAGGGACAAACGACAGGGCAGAAGAGATAAGGGACAAACGACAGGGCAGAAGAGATAAGGGACAAACGACAGGGCAGAAGAGATAAGGGACAAACGACAGGGCAGGCTGCAACAAAGATATATTGCAAACGTGATCTAGAACACACAATGGGCTAAATTTCCAGGTCACAGGACAGATGGCAGTCTCCCGTCAAGGCCATGCAGCATACTAGCGTGCCCAGGGGTATGGCTCTCCTGCACACTGAACACAGTTTAAATATCCCATCCGCAGGACGACTGCTTTCCAATCCCATCAGTGTCCCCTACTGACCGAGGGCAGGGGTGGGGGTTTGGCAGAGACCTCTCGACTCTGGCAACTTCAGATTATAAGCCAGGCGCGCTACGAGCGAGCAACTAATGATGTTTAAAGATTTTCATCAACATTCTTCCCCAAATCCAACTTCTGCTGTGGACATTGATCCTCATTGTGAATATCAACTTTCATTTGCGTTGAATACTTCCCGATGAGCCAACTTTTGTGCGCTTACGACGTCATGAACTCATTCACATTTGCGAGACTTGTCAGCATTGGCTCCGAAAGCAGCTTTAGCGTTGTACGGAATCCCGGTAATAGATGTGTTGGGGGCGCGGGGACTGACTGTCAGGTTTAATGATGCCTGCTAATTGATCTCGGTGGACTGCTTGTCAGCTTTACGGCGCTAATCCTCTCGAGCCTTTTCAGATAAAAGAGATTGGTCACAATCCCAGCTCTACGTACGATTCAAAGCAAATTTTGCTTCGGAAAGTGAATAAAATCAAAACAAATGATTAATCTACGGAGTATTTGCATGGAGGAGGGAAAGATTGGTTGTTGGGTTGTTTTACCTCTGAGCGGCACTTTTTGCACACCATGGGCCAAATGACCAGGTCACAAGGACCCCGAAGGTTCAGAAGGTTGGGGGAGGGGACCCATTGGAACAGCTGTTTTGGGAGACAGATGGTAGCCTCCCGTCAAGGCCATCCAGCGTGTTCTTTAACGTGCACAGGGTATGGCTCTCCCGCACACGGGGCCACGGTTAAACGTCCCATCCGACGGACGGCGGCCTTTCCAAGCCCATAGGTGTCCCCTACTGACCGTGGGCAGGGCGGGGAAATTTTGCGGAAATAAATCTCAACACTGACCCAGCTGGGACTCGAACCTGGGAACTACAGATTACGAGCCTGGCGCGCTACCGACTGAACCACCCCCGCTCCAGGAAAAATTAGTAATTAGGGATCTATTTGCGGTGAACGGGGAAACCAAAATGAATTTGGTCTGAATGGAGATATAGTTGTCTCATGTCGGACGCAAATTTATGCCTAATTGGAGGAATTGGCATGGTAGTAGTAGTATCCTTTATTTCCATTAATATTAAATTATGATACAATATAAGTATTTACAAAAATTTTGGAAATGTACAACTCCACAAGAGTTCATAGACTCGCACGCGGAGTATAAGATTAAAATAAAAAACATATATAAACATTAGAAACAACATTTTAAGTATATTACCATGTTAATATTTTCTGTCATGGTTACATCAACAACATAGTAACAGAATCAATATGAATACACCAATTTTAATAATAACTATGAATACACCAATTTTTATTCAAAAATTTAACATCCTAAAGAGCAAACAAATAAAAAGAAAATTTTACAATCAGAAATATAGGGGAAAAAACCCTCCAACCTAAAGAAATTTTTTCTATTCCATCTATATTACAAATTCAATCTCTTAGTTTTCGAGAAAACGTAACAGAATTTATTTCATCCTTTATAGTTTCAGGTAAACTGTTAAATATTTTAGGCGCCAAAAATATATAATGTTTTTGCGTAATAGTTTTCTTCGGAAGTGGTACAATGAAATTAATATGTGCACTTGTTCTGGTATTCTGCATTACATTTTTAATGTCACTTTCTCTATAGTGCTTTTTCAAACATAAGATCACATTATAAACATACATTTTCCGCAGTGGTAAAATTTGAAGATTATAAAAATATTTAATACTATCATATATTCTTTTTCTTAATACACATCTAATTACTCTATTTTGAATAGTAACTAAGGATTTAATATTACTGTAAAACATTCCTCCCCAAGATATTATTCTATAACTTAAATATGACTTAACCCAAGCATTATATATAAGCTTTAAAAAAGTAAGATTCATAAAATTTCTAATATAAAACAATTTTGGAATTATTGCATTAATTTTTTTTATCAAATATTTAATATGTTCATTCCAATTTAACTGACTATCTATATATACGCCCAAATATTTATAATATTCTACTCTTTCAATTGCTTCACATGCACACTGATGTCCTATACAGTTTACAGAACGATAAAATAATTTATTTTTTAACTTATAGACTTTATTACGTTTTAAATTGAAATATAAATATTTCGTTTTATTAATATTCAATAACAATTTATTTTTTAAGAACCATTTTCTAATATTACCCAAGTCTTCAATTATTTCTTCAATTAAAATATTCTCATTGTCAGTCGCTTATATCAAAGCTGTATCATCAGCGAAAGTTATTATTTTTCCTTTAAGTTCAAGATTACAAAGATCGTTCATAAAAACATTAAATAATATTGGCCCGAACACATTATGCTGTGGAACTCCATATTTTTGTTCAATTCCCTTACTAAACAAGTTTACCATTCTTACTCTTTGAATTCTATTTCTAAAATATGTTTCCCACCATTTCAAAACATTTCCACGAATTCCAGCAATTTCAAGTTTTTTATCAGCAAATCATGAGAAACCGAGTCAAACGCTTTTTTGATGTCCAAAAATAGCACAACAGTTTTCAAATTATCATTTATAGATCTGTATACTGTGGAAGACATTTATAATATAGCATCCTTAGTACCTACATTTTTTCTAAACCCATACTGATGATCAGAAAAAAATTTATTTCTGTTCAAGAAATTTAAAATTCTAGTTTTAAGTAGCTTTTCGAAAATGTTTGAAAAAACAGAGCAAGGATATCGGTCTGTAATTTGCGATATCTAAATATTCACCTCCTTTATATATTGGGACAACGGTTGAATCTTTCAAAATCGAGGGAAACATCCAGATGATAACGATAAGTTAAATAGGTAACATAATATATCTACAATATAACTTTATATCTCTTTTAGTGTCTCCACAGATATCTGATCACTTCCAAATGCTTTTCCTAATTTTAATGATGCAATAACTCCAAAAATCTCATTCTCTGATATATAATCAATAAAAATAGAATTTAGAGATGAAATCGATTTATGACTTTCATTATCAGCATAATCAGGAATTTCCTTTACGAGATTAATACCTATTATACAGAAATTGTTGGTAAATTTATCAATGAACACAGGATTTTCATTAAAAGAATAAATAGCATTTTTTTTTATTTCTGAAGGGGACATTAAGTTCTTTTGCTGTCTACCAGACAAATCATTTATAATTTTCCAATATTGTTTAGTATCACCGTCACTATCTAAAAAATTTGCAATGTAATACTTTGATTTTGCTTCTTTGATTAATTTTAATATTAAATTTCTGTATTTTCTAAAATAATTATTTAGGTTTGCATTAAATGGTTGATTTATACTCAACTCATATAACTTATTTTTCTTTTTAATAGAATTTAAAAGAGCATTTGTTATCTATGGTTTCAGCCTCTTTTCTCTATTATTTAAATACATAGTGTCCTTTGATAACTATCATATCCTGCAATTTCAATAAAAGTAATCTGAATGAAGCATTTACATCATTTCCTATTTTAATTACATTCCAGTCTTTACCCTTCAAAGATTCTTTTAACTTGTCCATATTTATCCTACGTATTGTATTTAATTTTTTCCGATTTCTGTTCAATTCTAACTGAAAATTTATTTCTATAAAATAATGATCGGTAATATTAAGTTTAAAAATATAAGTAGTTAAATTATTTTGGATCGTACTTCTTACAAATACATGGTCCAAACAAGTTTTTGCTTCCTCTCTAGTGATCTCTCCATGACACACAATAAAACCATTTGACTTAATCAGCTGTAAATATTCATGTTTAATTTTATCATTTCCTTTTAGATTAATATTCATATCACCTAGTATTTTCATTTAATATTTATTATTTCATATTTATTATTAAAACATTTCATATTTATTATTTATTTCATATTTATTATTAAAACATTATTTATAGTTTCTAGTTTATTCCCTAGTTCTGTAACAAAATTTTGTTTTGTATATGAATGTAAGCTGTAAAACGCCAGTAGGAGAAATGTTATATTATTTAGTTTAAAAGAAATTTCTACCATATTGGCAGTAACAAACGCATTATTAAATCCATACATTGTTATGCACTGCTTAACAAACACAATCACTCCACCTGATCTACTTTCATTTTGGCATTTATAATAAACTTTATAATTAGATATTGTAAGCAATTGTATTTCATCATCACCAATCCATAACTCTGTTGAAACAATTATATCAGGTTTAAGTTCTATTAAATTTAAGTAAAGTAAAAAATGATCAAAATTCCTCCGTAAACTTCTGATGTTACCCATAAGAACATTTATACCCCCAGGCCATTTAACAAATTCCTATCATAAACATTGTCACTATCTATTTCACAGACCCTGTATATTTCATCCAAATTACAATCATCAAAAACAAGAATTGTTTCCATGTCATTGCCATTGTTCAGCATCTCAGTACCAGAAACAATATTGTTACTCATCGTTTTATTTTCCATTTCACTAATCCATTAACAGATTTAAGTCATCACTATCCCTAATCCTTAGCACCCTGGATGTTTCCGTTTTCCTTACGTAAAGTTTTAAGTCCTTGACCCATAGAAACTTGAAATCTTTTTCACTCTGTAATTTCTTGAATTCATACAATAGCTGCTTGTTTTCTTGTGTTAAATGATCATTTACGTAAACTCTACCATCAGGCAGCCCCTCATGTATTTCCTTAGTGAATAATGTCTTCTTTAATTTCGAACACTTGATCCAATTTTCTTTCATTTTTCTCATAGCTAGTTGGACAATTATTGGTTTAATTTTTTGTTAGCACTCTATGAACATCCTGTATATTCATATCTTCATCCTGTACATTTAATACACCTGCGATACGAGTAACTATCTCCTTCACATTTTCATTCATTGTTTCAGGAACTCCCACTATCTCTAAATTACAATTCCCACTGTTTTGCTCTAAATCATTCATTTTCCCTTTAATCGCTTAATTTCTTTCTGCAAAGTCTGATTTTCAGTCATAAGTCTTTGTTGTTGGACATCTTTAATTTGTTTAGTTAACTCAGTCAAAATTCTCAAATAATCATCTAATTTATCAGAACAGTACGTAGTGCATTTTTCATATTCCTCCAGTTCTTTTAATAATTCTTTTTTGGACCTGTCATTTATTTCTATCATGTCTGTTTACTGAACATTTCATCAATGTGTTGAATCGTTTCAACAGACATGGCTCTATCTTCTGGCTCTTTCGATGTCACAGTGTCACGTGAACCACTTGTGACAACACTCGCTTCACCTCTCTTCCCTTTCCCTGTAGAATCATCCCTACACCTGTGACATTTCCAGCGATTTTTGCTCTCAGAGCTCATTTTGCGAAAATTGGTCTCTACAATTCCAACACAATAAAAATGAAATCTTAAACTACACTTTCCAGCGCAGTGCAAAGTCTCTGTCAGATCTACAATATCTATACCACACTCAGCACACGGAATTTCCATCTTATAATTTAATATACCCAAAATATTTAATTTATAATATATCACCTAGTAATCTATTTATTTTCTTAACAAAAGATATATACTACTCTACTAAATGAATACAATTTAGGAGCAAGAAACGTAGAACATCAATTTGACGACGCCACATCACTTGTTGAATGAACTACGTATTTCAGCAGATAGGCTAACTTAGCCTCCAACACAACAGCAGACAAGAATTCTCGGCGTTTCACCATCACACGTTACACTCCATGCACATGCGCATTAGCACATCAGCCTACGTATCTTCGTAGTAACGTGGCAAGTCTAGATTATCGTGAATAAGTCAACTTATAAATAATAACGAAACATAACTTACACACTTTGCTCTTCTCCAACTAAAATATCTTCATGAGAAAATTCAATGAAAAATTTAAGATATTAATTAAATAAATAACATCTTAAAGCATCTGAAACATGACACACCTAACTTCTAAAGACTGTTGCCATCGCTATATCATGGTGTGACAAGTTCAAATAGAATTTTATCAAATTAGAGCATCAGTTTTACAAAGGGATGGGCGAAATCAAAATGGATAATTCGAGCTATCAATTTGCGTAAGTTTAAGAAAAGGTAAATTCACTTTGGGCTATTTGTTATCGGGAATGAAAAAAAATACATCAAAACTGAATGTCTAACTGGGAAGACCTATTTGCCTGGGGGATTGGCTTGATTTACCTCCGAGTTGCTTTTTGTGCATACAATGGGCTAAATAGCCAGGTCACAAGGCTCCCAACGGCGCCCACTAAACAGTCGACAGCTGTTGGGTGAAAATCAGACCGTTAAAGGCATCCGGTGTATTCTTTAATGTGCAGAGGGTATTAGCTCTCTCTTGGGCACTGGCCACCATGGAAGGAGGGGGGGAGGGATCAAGATGCTGTCGGATTGAGGGGATCTATATTTATCGTCGTGAATCAAAATGACAAAAATGAAATGAATAATCATTGATCAAATGAACAAAATCAAAATGAATAATCTAATTAGGGGCGATCTATTCGCTTGGAAGGTGGGGGGGGGGCAATATCGAAATGAATTTTGTCTAAATGAAAGAACCATTTGGTTGGGAAGGACAAAATATAAATTTGGGTAATTGGAGATATCCATTTCTTTGCGTGGGGGTGAAAAAATGTTTAACTGTGGGGCAAACACGATTTAAAGTTAATATCATATGTATTATTAAAAACATAAGCTTAAGTTATTCTCAAATTTCAGATGTAGATATTTTTACACTACCCTCCCACCATTCCGGGGAATCCCTTTATCCTCATCCTACTCAATTTGGAGGTGCTAAGTCATAAGAAAGAACACATTGGATTCCCAAGTCCTAAGTACAAAGTCTGTTCCTGGCTGAAACAAACTGTGTGTGTGGGGAGCACACATTTAGCATCGCTAAAGATGAGAACTCTTTGGACTCTCGACCGAAACATTAACAAACGAAAGAATGGCAGGAAGTGACGTAGTCTCAAGACAAAAGGTTTTAGGCCAACAATCTTCAGCTCAAGTTGGAAGGATTCAGATTATGAATTCATTTTCTGAAATAGTTTCAAGAAACAGACTTTCGGTCACCACACAGTTGGGTTGTTTCACCTCCGAGTGGTATTTTTTTTGCACACAATGGACTAAATGGCCAGGTCACAAGGACCCCGAAGGCTCCGAGAAGGTTGGGGGAGGGGACCCACTGGTCACCACAGTTATATGCCAACTAGTTGCGGAGGAGAGTCGGTTCATATCCACCACACTTCACCGAACACTCGAAATAGCTTTCTAGTGCATATTCGTCAACATGCTGATTAAACACTCAATTTATAACAAGGTTCTTTTCGCAAAACAAATGCTCCAGTAATATTGAAGATGGGGAAAAATGTGCATCTTTTGGAGGGAGGCGATTGCAGTCTACATTCTTATCATTCACTCCCCTTTCTGCGAAACTTTCGTATTGGTCTATTATTCCACTATTTATTATTTCGTATTAGTCTATATTCACTTCCTTTGCGTTTATGCCTCGGCAATCCCTTTGGAGCGAACGTCACGAAGAGAACTCCGAGGAGGGGAGTCAAGATAAAGGTGGAAGTGACGTCATGTCATTGAAAATTAGATCGAGTCGCAATTAATGTGTGTATAATTATGCACGAACTCCGAAATTTTGGAACCACGTTCTTGACAGTATCTGTAAATGATTCCAGTGTGTGCGAAGATATTGTGATAAATAATTTATCCTTCTGGTTGTCCTTTTCACTGACATAATTTAATACTAAATGAAACAATTTAATCCTTCATCAGAAGGGTTGGGTTGTTTTACCTCTGAGCGGACACATGGACCCCGAAGGCTCAGAGAAGGTTGGGGGAGGGGACCCACTGGAACAGCTGTTGGGAGACAGATGGTAGCCTCCCGTCAAGGCCATCCAGCGTGTTCTTTAACGTGCACAGGGTATGGCTCTCCCGCACACGGGGCCACGGCTTAACGTCCCATCCGACGGACGGCGGCCTTTCCAAGCCCATCGGTGTCCCCTACTGACCGTGGGCAGGGCGGGGAATTTTGCGGAGATAAATCTCAACGCTGACCCAGCTGGGACTCGAACCTGGGAACTACAGATTACGAGCCTGGCGCGCTACCGACTGAAGCACCCCCTTCATCAGAAGGATATTTTGAGTCATTTACGAGGATATTTATATATATCAACGGTTTAATGTCAGCTCTTAACAGTTTAAAAATATATCAGCCTTCATTTATTTAACTAAAAATAATTCAGTCATACCAATATGCAAAAAGCAGAAAACTCTCGGAACAAAAATTAACGTTTTTCGACGATCAAAATTCAGACAATAACTTTTTATTGCAAATATTTTTTTTGATCAAGGGCTATTCTTCAGATGAATTTCTTGAATTATTTTTCTGATCATAAGTGCAAAATATTTCCTTGAATTCTGCTTCCCGAGATTGTGTAAGGAGCGGCAGTTGTGGACAGGAAGTCGTCGGCGGCCTCTTGCGATGGGAGCGGCAGATGGAGCTTCCTCACGGACAGAAGAGGAAAGGAAGCCTGACCACGGAAATCTGTCACATGATAGCTCCCACTAGAATTTCGTGTGCGTCTCGGCCACGATGCAATGAGTCACGTTTATGGTGAAGACTTTCTCCCTTTCAGAATGCCACGTGCAAGACTCACCTGAAATCGGCGCACGAAATTTTCAGTGCGAGTTGTTGATTAGATACATTTGCAGCTCATTGGTACACCCTTCAAAAAGGAAATCTAGTTCCTTGTCTGCGAAATAAATTAAGGGCACCAAATTTTGTGAACCAAATGAGCTAAATGGCCAGGTCACAAACACCCACAGAAAGCTGGGGAAGGCTATACACTTGACAGGTGTTAGGAAACATAGGGTAGCCTCCCGTCAAGGCCATCCAGAGTCGGACGTGCACTGGGTAGGCTCTCCTGCACATGGAACCACGGCTTAACGTTCCATCCGACGGATGGCGGCCTTTCCGAGTTCATCTGTGCCCCCTTTCTGGCCTTAGCGGAGAAAATCTCAACGCTGGGACATTGGGACTCGAAACTGGGAAATGTAGATTACAAGTCTGACACGCTACCGACTGATCCACTCCCACGACCACTGACCACCACTTTTTTTTGGCACACAATGGGCGAAATGGCCAGGTCATAAGGACCCCGAAGGCTCAGAAGGTTGGGGGAGGGTCCTACTGGAACAGCTGTTGGGAGACGGATGGTAGCCTTCCGTCAAGGTCTTCTAGTGTGTACCTTAACGTGCACAGGGTATGACTCCCGCACACAGGGCCACTGCTTAACGTCCCATCCGACAGATGGCGGCCTTTCCAAGCCCATCGGTGTCCCCTACTGACCGTGAGCTACTGACCGGGGAGTTTTGCGGAGATAAATCTCAAAGCTGACCCAGCTGGTATCCACCCCTAAGAACTGGGAAGGGCACTAGGATGAAATGCTTAGGTGGCATCAAAAACAAATAGCATAAAATAGGACTAATGCAATGGTAGCGACACTAGTACATTTCATAACTAATCGAGACTGTCAGTGTAACGGCAGGAGATAGAAAAATAAATTTGAAAAGTTGCAGAGCATCAAGAACTGAAAATATCAGGAATGTCAAAATATCGAGATACAAGCTCACAGAAACGAAAAAAACAAAACCTTTATTGTCAATAACACTTCCTGCACGATGTTTGTCTAACGGAACTGCAAATATGGAATGTAAATCGAAGGGAGCGCGCGTGGTGTTTCAATGAGGATGGATAATCTAACGACTCCTTCACATCTCGGCAATGATGGTCACGTGTTTATCATTGTCGAGATTCATGCTTTCATATTCGCATCCACAGTTATGTGATATGATCCTTATTTACGGCTAGTTTCAACACAATACACGCAATAAGATTTCTATGCACTATGTTTTCCTTTCAGTAAACAGCACACACGTGCAAAACGAACTTACATGTAGGCTTTGTGGCCACCACGTCACTGCCACGCTCATATCGATCGCAAAAAAAAAATTTTTTTTAAGTTCAATCTCACCCTCTTTGCCGTTCACAGAAGTAAGTGAACAATGCAAGCCGAGTGAAAGATCTTTCATCGTCACGTGCACCCGAAGCAGAATCTCCATCTTGAAGACAATGACTGATTGGTGCAACTATTGGAGAATGAAATTAGAGATGATTAGGGGTTGGGTTGGTTTACCTCTGAGCGGTGCTGTTGTGCGCACAATGGTCTAAATCAATGTTTCCCAAAGTGGGCGATACCGCCCCCTAGGGGGGGGGGCGGTGGAACGATCCAGGGGGTCGATAGTAGCCTCGGGTGCAATTAGGGGGCGGTTAAAGCATAAAGAAAGGAAGACAAGAAAATTTTGAAAAACCGTTCGTACACGTTTCATCTGTTGTGTAGCAGAGTTAAAATTGTAATGATTACTTTATTTTCCATTTTATACTATGGTTGATTTTAATAAATAATTTTATAATTTCAAGCTTCAAGGTGTCTTATTTACAACATCGTCTTTCTTTACTATGTTCTAGGACGTAGGTAGAAATATAGATACATAAAAGAACGCAAATTTGTCACCGCATCTTTCTGTTTGTTCGCTTAAATAATGTAGATTTCTAAGGGGACGCTGAGTAATTTTTTTTCTGAAAAGGGGGCGGTAGGACAAATAAGTTTGCGAACCTCTGGTCTAAATGATCAGGTCACAAGGGCTCAGAGGAGGTTGGCGAAGGGGATTTACTGGACAACTGTTAGGAGGCAAACGGAAGCTTTTCGTCATGGCTAATTGAAATGCTCTTTAGCGTAAAAGGGGATTCTCTTCTGCAAACGGAAGCTTTTCGTCATGGCTATTTGAAATGCTCTTTAGTGTACAAGGGGGATTCTCTTCTGCAAACTGAAGCTTTTCGTCATGGCTATTTGAAATGCTCTTTAGCGTACAAGGGGGATTCTCTTCTGCAAACGGAAGCTTTTCGTCATGGCTCTTTGAAATGCTCTTTAGCGTACAAAGGGGATTCTCTTCTGTAAACGGGGCACATTTTAACGACCCATCCGACGGATGGCGGCCCCATTGGTTTCCCCCTTTTCTCGCCAATGGCAGGGCGTGAAGATTGGAGGAGATAAATCAACCCTGGCAAAAGTGGGATTCGGAATGATTACCAGCCTGGCGAGCTGACGACTGGACGACCCCCGGCCCATGTATCTAAGATATCCAGCTTAAAAAAATAGCGCAAAAGTTTTTTTTTTGGAGTGTTAGTCAATCGTTTGTTTCCCAAATTTAAAGTCGCATTAAACGTTATGTCCACTTATTAATAACATGAAACCTGTAAACATTTTCAGTTGCCCAAAGAATGGATTTTTTTCACAGTTTACGCAATATTTTTCAATTTGTTGTTTTTTTTTTCCCCACAGTCCAGTGAAACTGACTCCGATGTATCAAAATTCACCGGGAGTGTAAATCAGCAAAGAAACGATATCAACCACCAGACCCAGGGTGAACATCTTCCTTCTCTTTGTCAAATAATGTTCCTCAACTAGAAAGAAGTCGGAGATTTATTTCTGAAAGCTCCCAGCATTCCCAGCAAATGGCAGTTGCACACGCAACCTGTTGCTGGCAGGTGGCCCTCTTGCGACGAACGGTTCTCTTGATCACCGATCCATGAAAGGTCAGCGATTCCTCTTAGCCCATAAGATGCTGCACCAAGTCTCGATTTTTACTCTTCGACATCCAAAGGCCATCCATTGTGCTTAGGAAAGACTACAATGTAACTTCTGGATCTTTATCGTTGCAATTATATTTGAAAATCATTGCATCCTAATATTCAGATCCGATAAAGTTTAAGTTGTAATTTTTACGTACGTCTTTAAACCACACATCTTAGGGGCGGGGGTGGCTCAGTCGGTAGCGCGCCAGGCTCGTAATCTGTAGTTCCCAGGTTCGAGTCCCAGCTGGGTCAGCGTTGAGAATTATCTCCGCAAAATTCCCCGCCCTGCCCACGGTCAGTAGGGGACACCGAAGGGCTTGGAAAGGCCGCCGTCCGTCGGATGGGACGTTAAGCCGTGTCCGTGTGCGGGAGAGCCATACCCTGTGCACGTAAAAGAACAGCTGGATGGCCTTGACGGGAGGCTTACCATCTGTCTCCCAACAGCTGTTCCAGTGGGTCCCCTCCCCCAACCTTCTCTGAGCCTTCGGGGTCCTTGTGACCTGGCCATTTAGCCCACGGTGTGCAAAAAAGTGCCACTCAGAGGTAAAACAACCCAACAATCCAACCCACACATCTTAATCGTTATCAAGCATTGCTTCCACCTAATGCGTTCCTGTAGCAAAATCAAATCTTCGGGAAAGAGTTTATCCTGCAAGATTACTGAATTGCTGTGGTTCTGCACTGTTCAACTTATTGAAATATTTAGTTGATAACGTTTTATAAACCCAGGGTTATACACTACCGTACCAAAATATTAAGAGAATTTCCACGTTATGCTAATGGGAATCTAACTTCTAAAATATGTATTTAATTAAAACATAACGGCCGAATTTATCAAGATCGTTATCAAATCCATTTCAATCACGATTTTCAACAATATTCGTTCAGTATCCTCATAAACCTACTATGACGTATAAACTGACAGGCTCCTGTCAGACCTCTGTGGCAAGCAGCTGCTTGAGGGGGTATTTATTTTATTATTTTTGCTTAAAATATAAAAGCCAGAATGTTTATCAATTATACCGTGTTATAAAAACTGTTCATAAATTTCTAATATTTAAACAATCATTATGCACACTTCTAAAATTTCCATTTTATTGAAAAAGTATTGGTTTAAACCATTTACGTTTATTAATTTCAGAGAAATTCTGATCTCTCATTCAATATAAAAAAAAGTCCCCTCGAGCAGCTGCTTGCCACAGAGGTCTGACAGGATTTGGGTTGGGTTGTTTTCCTCTGAGCGGCACTTTTTTGCACACCATGGGCTAAATGGCCAGGTCACATGGACCCCGAAGGCTCAGAGAAGGTTGGGGAAGGGGACCCACTGGAACAGCTGTTGGGATACAGATGGTAGTCTCCTGTCAAGGCCATCCAGCGTGTTCTTTAACGTGCACAGGGTATGGCTCTCCCGCACACGGGGCCACGGCTTAACGTCCCATCCAACGGACGGCGGCCTTTCCAAGCCCATCGATGTCCCCTACTGACCGTGGGCAAGGCGGGAAATTTTGCGGAGATAAATCTCAACGCTGACCCAGCTGGGACTCGAACCTGGGAACTACAGATTACGAGTCTGGCGCGCTACCGACTGAGCCACCCCCGCCCCATGTCTGACAGGAACCTGCCTGTTTAATACGCCATAGTAGATAGATATAGATAGATAATTTATTCTCAGAATATGCAATACTTTACATTTACATGTTTTTTACCTTAGAACTGAAGTTATAATGAAATATATATAATGTTGTATTTCTCAGATACACAATTTTAAAATATTACATTTTACAATATATATTCTTCTTTATACATAGTTTGTCCAATAAAAATCATATCTATTCATACCATATATATATATATGGAAAATTTTAATATTATATTTCATTAGTGTTTTATAATTTTACTTACATTTTTCAGTACAAGTCTGAGAAAAAATGTTGAGTCTTCCAGGAGAGTAAAAACTCGCTTGTGGAAGAAATTTAACAGTTATGTTGTAATAAAATGAAAAGGCAACATGCTTCAGTTTCACATTTCCTGACACTTTGCTAGCTTGATCAAAAAATCTAAGTAAATATTTAACTAATTTATAAATTTGAAAATTATCATTTAGAAGAAATGAAATAAAAAGAAGTAAAATGACTTTACTGGGTAGAAAAACAAAAAAATATAAAAATCTATATTGAACTGTGCGTTAGTAAGTGGTTCAGTTGAGCACCTTAAGGGCAACTTAGCATCAACTGAAATTTTATTACATTTAAATCTCTTTTATTTCTAAAACATAGTCTCAATATTTACCACATTCAAAATCCATTTTCTTAATTCCTTATAGAAAAAGTTTTCATTTCTTATTCCTTTGATGTACTCTGGTAAGCAGTTAAAAAACTTTGGCGCCAAATAAGCAATGTTTTTCAACAATAGTTTTGTTCGCTTTTAAATCAAGTAAGAAAAGGTTTTTTGACAGTCGAGTATTCTTTTCAAATGTCCGTAAGGTTTGAACATTAAAATTCATCCTTATGTATTTCAGTACCTGAAATACACATAATTTCCTTATTTGCAAAATACCTAATTCATTGTATACATTTGCAACGCTTTCAAATTTTCTTAGTTTCATCATGCATCTAATTCTGCGATTCTGCACATAGTGTAACGGTTTGATTGTTGTCAAATAGACTCCACCCCACGATAATAAACCATAGAGCAAATAAGATTGAATCCAAGAAAAGTAAATAATTTTCAATAAAGATAAATTTACGAATTTCCGGATATAATAAATTTTAGGTATAATGCAGTTAATCTTTTTAACAACATCATATATTTGTATTTTCCAGGACATCTTTCTGTCAATAAAAGTACCCAAATATTTATAGCATTCAACCCCCTCAATTTTGTCACAATTACAATTTTTTCCAGCACAAACTTCAGAGTGGAAAATGATCCTGTCACGAAAAAAACCAATCTCATCTTCTCTTGGTCTAATAAAAATATATTTCGTCTTCTTTGTATTTAAAAAGAGTTTATTAAATTTTAGCCACGTTCTTATTTCTATCCAGTCACTATTTATATTCTCTAATATTTGCTTTTCCTCTCCAGAATATATTAGTGCAGCATCATCTGCAAATGAAATTATTTTACCATTCAAATCCAATGTACAGAAGTCATTTATATAAAATAAAAAAAATAAAGATCCCAAAACAGAACCCTAAGGGACACCAAAGCTTGAACATTTGTTTCTTCACTAAAATATTTTTCAATTTTTACTTTTTGCTTCCTATTCATTAAATAGCTCCTAATCCATGAAAGCAAATTTCCCCTAACACCACTGGTTTTTAACTTTTCTAATAATATATCATGATTCATTGAATCAAAAGCTTTTTTCAAATCCAAAAAAATAACTGTTTTAACATTTTGATTTATATTTCTGTAAATTTGCGTAGTCATTTCTAAAATCGCAGTTTGAGTATTCAAACCTTTTCGAAATCCAAATTGGTTTGGGGCAAATAAATTGTGCATATCCCAAAAGTTAACAATTTTTTTTAACAATTTTTTCAAGAATCTTAGAAAAGGTTGATAGAAGCGAAATCGGTCTGTAATTTTCAATTGCCTTAGTATCACCATTTTTAAACACTGGAATAATTAATGCAGTTTTTAAAATTTCAGGGAACACACCTTCTACAAAGGAAAAGTTTACAAAATATAGTTCTAATCTCCGGAAAAATATTTTTAATAGTGGTAACTGTAATTTCGTCCAAACCAGGTGATTTTCCCTCCTTTAGTTCCTTGATAGTATCAAAAATTTCTTGTTCTGGTATATAAGGGAAAAAAATAGAATTAGGCATTTTACATTTTAAATAACTTATTATCTCTTCTATTTTGGTTTCATTATGTAGATTTTGTTTACATAATGAAGAAATTACCCCAGTAAAATAATTGTTAAATTTATTAACAAATTCCTGCGGCTTTTCATCAAACCAAAGTAAATGATTTCTATCCGTGATAATTTGAGGAGAATTGCAGTTTACTTTTCTTCCGTCACACATTTCATTGATAGTTTCCAAATTTTTTTAGCATTATTTCCATTTTTTATAAAAGTATTTTTATAATAATCATTTTTAGCTTCCCTAATAACATTAGTTAACATTTTTATATCTTCTATAGTAGTTATTTTCATCCAAGTTTTTGGATTTAGATCTTTTACATAAATTTCTTTTAAAATTGATTGAATTAATAATAGCTTTGTTATCCATGGTTTGAGTTTTTAAATTTTCTTTTTAGAGTACTTAATCTGCGCATCTTTGATTAATAGAGTTAATTCCCTTAGAAATGCATCAAATGCTAAATTCACATTTACCTGTCTCTCGACATGATTTTTTTGACAATAACTTTTTCAATTTAGTATATTGAATCTTAGTAAAATTTGATATAAATATTGAATCTTGGTAAAGTATAAAGGTCTTAAGATGGCGGGACCATCGTAACATACCTCAGTAGAAAGACAACACGAATAACCATGCCTCGCCGGGGTTCGAATCCAGGTCCCGTTAACGGGATCTGAGTTCGAGTCCCAGGAAGGCCTAGCGCGCTAACCACTCGGCCATGTTTGAGAAAAGTAACTAGTTATGGAAGCTGGAATAGTTAACATTAAATTATATCAAAAAAGTAAATGTAGGCAACCAGTTCCACTGTTACTGGAACTGGTTGGTCTCCTTCCCCCAGTTTCTCAGCCCTTGAGGTCCTTGTGACCTGGCCATTTAACCCACTGTGTGCAAAAAAAGTACCACTCAGAGGTAAAACAGCGCGAGTTCTAATATTGATATCTCTGAGCACTAGCGACTTTATTTGCACCAAAAATGCAAGACCGATAGCGATGTGGCACCTCCTCTGTTTAAAACACTCAGCCAACAGGAGGGACTTATTAATTCACGCGCTCCCTTGAACTCGCCTCCCTTCGAGGTCCGATGCAGCGTGGTAGATATTTTCTCCCCACAGAGTTCATCTCAAAGTGACCTCACTATATCCTTGTTTTACTTCAATGTTTACGATGGAATCTCTCACGGATGACTCTGGGTCAGACCTTTTCACGCATTTATTGCGCAAATTGGGCATTATCAACACCTGAAGCGAGCCCGCATCAACGGGCTTCCCGTTTAAGCCCACATTGATCACTCAAGTGTCATAGTAACGGCTTAAAACGCTCCTCCTCGTCTCAGAAAGAAAGAGCCGCGGATGCTTTTTCCCACTTAGGCGGCTGTCGATAATCTGTGGCATTCGCTGTACCGAGATAGCTGAAAGTTAGAGGATATGAAATGGTGTGTGTTGTGAGGGGGGAGTCGGAGACTGCCCTTGTCTGGGATTGGAAGTAGATCGCAGCGAGCAGGAAGTGGATCGTTTAGATACGTCGACCAGAAGCAGCAGCCGCAACAATCGCTGCTGAGGTCAAGGTTGATGAGATGACGTTCACAGAATCGGCGATGAAGTTGAAATGGATGGAGGGAGCACCAGGAAGATCAAGAGGATATGGACTTGGTTTACGAGGAACAATTCCGTGAAAATAAAGATATTCGCGAATTATTTAGACTTTATGACTGATAATAATAATTCCGTGTTGCCTAGTAGAGCGCCGATTTTTCATAGCGCTTTTCATCTCAAAAATATTTTTATACTTAAATATAAATCTATTGCAAAACTGAACAGGACAGTTAATATATATATATTTTTTCTCACTTCAGACAAGTATAGCGCTCTCAGCCAATGACAGCTGGTGCAGTACTGTACATACTGTAAGCTCTCGGCCATTGAGCGCTCTCCTCAATTTGAGTGGCGCCAGGGCCGGACTTACGCAGAAGCTAAACTACAGTTTTGGGCCTCGCAATATGAGGGGGGGCTTCAAAGAAATGCATTTCAAGTTTTATTGTGTTTCAAGAAATACTCCGAAAAAATAATTAATATTTAAATTTCTCTACTGTGCAAACATGTTCATTTTAGCTTACCACTGCTAGAATAATGTTTTCATCATTTCAATTTTGGGTTTATTTTTTAATGTTCCATCGAATCAGTGTGCAGGGCCTCATCTAGGCGGTGAAGGGCCACCTCCTCCCCTTTCACAAAGCTAGTAAGAGTGATAGAGGCAGAATTTTTTTAATGTATCTATTTCGTGCATTTTTCAAGAAATTGTTAAAAGACCTGTGAAAAGGAAGGGGAACGGTTATATTGCATTAAGAATCCAGTCTCTTGCTCCCCCCCCTACATTTCTCTGGATCCTGTTTCCTTCTCCTCCGCCCCTCGATATTTTTTTCTAGATCCGGACCTGTATATATATATATTTCGACATTCGAAATTTTTGGGGGCTCTTAAATTTCTATAGCTTGGGGTCTCTCAGATTTGTCATAGCTTAAGGCCTCGGAAGATCAAATTTCGGCCCTGAGTAGCGCTTAACCATCTTTACCGTGGTCTCTCTGCCATTATTTCGTATTCTGGTGAACAGATTTGTTCCACGGATCTCTTCACTATAAGGGGCGGGGGTGGCTCAGTCGGTAGTGCGCCAGGCTCGTAATCTGTAGTTCCCAGGTTTGAGTCCCAGCTGGGTCAGCGTTGAGATTTATCTCCGCAAAATTCCCAGCCCTGTCCACGGTCAGTAGGGGACACCGATGGGCTTGAAAAGGCCGCCGTCCGTCGGATGGGACGTTAAGCCGTGGTCCGTGTACGGGAGAGCCATACCTTGTACACTTTAAAGAACACGCTGGATGGTCTTGACGGGAGGTTACCATCTGTCTCCCAACAGCTGTTCCAGTGGGTCCCCTCCCTCAACCTTCTCTGAGCCTTCAGGGTCCATGTGACCTGGCCATTTAGCCCATGGTGTGCAAAAAAAGTGCCGCTCAGAGGTAAAACAACCCAACTCTTCACTATAAGGGAGGCAGATTTTGACCTCAGCACTGCAGTGAAGGGTTGTTCTCGATGCAATCCCATACTACAAAGAAACAACTCCAGAAGAAGCTTGGGGCATGGCAAATGAACACTTGATGACTTCAAGGAGTAGGATGTGCCATGACATCGCCCGTCTTTCAGTCAATAACTCCCATCTTGCCTCCCAACAATACGAAGTTCGCCATGTTCGAGGTTGCGCATTGCAGTGACGAGCACAGTGCAATTTAACTTGCCTTATCGAAAAGTTTTCTTTCATTCATTTGACAATACAGAAGGTACTCACGAAATCGTTTTTATCATCTGTATTGTAGATTAACCCCAATAAACACCTAATATGCTGATCGCAATTAATGAATTACGATTTCGGGAAATCCATATTGACCATGCTACAACAGCCCCCTTATAGCGCTGATTTAATTAGCATTCTGTTTCCAGAAATATTTATACAGGTATATCCAGTGCTAAATGGGTATGCCTATATAAATATCAGTTTTTAAGCCCTTTCGATGTTGGTGACTGACCATTGAATCTGCTCAGTAATATACAAAAAATCAAAGTGCATGTAGTCAGTAGAGTACCAGGTGTGCCGAAGTGTTACAAGATTTTCGAAGGCTTGAGTAAAATCTTTTCTATAAGTTCCCGAAAATCAGTTGATGGGTTGTTTTGCCTCTGAGTGGAATTTTTTGTACACAACTGCCAGGTCACAAAGACCCCGAGGGCTCAGAAGAAGGTTACTGGGAGAGCTACACTGGGGAGCTGCTAGGTAGACACGAGACACAAGGTAGCCTCCGTCAAGGCCATCCAGCGTGTTCTTTGTACGCGAGATAGCCATATCCTGTGCGCTTTAGAGTATATTGCTTGATGTCCTAACCGTTGGACTTTTCAAGCCCACTGGCGCCCCCTACTGACAGAGGGTAGTGAGGGAAGTTTTGCGAAGGTAAATCTCAACGCTGGCCCCAAGCGGGACCTGGGAACCACAGATTACGAGCCAGGCGCGCTACCCACTGACCCCCATCCCTAGATAATGAGGAAAATGGAGATTAGTGATAACGAAAGAAAAAATGCAGTACAATGCATTTTTCAAGGATTTCCCGGACTGCAAATTTTCTTTGATTTCCAGGAAAATTTGCCTAAATAGTCAGGCTACCAAAGGGTTCAGATATGTATACAGCCGTCCAGCTTTCGATTTAAAGTGCACAGGCTATGGCTCTCTCTCTTGCAACGGAGCCATGGCTTTACTTCTCATCCGACAGATAATGACCTTTCCAAGCGCATCAGTGTCCTCTTTCTGATCGAGGGGGCGGGGGGGAAGTTTTGCGGATATGAATCCCAATGCTGGCCCATGCGGGACTCGAATCTGGGAACTACAGATTACGAGCCTGTCGCATTGCTCACTGTGCCACTTCGATCATAATGTAATATCCATCCGCGAATCTGATCAAAATTCAGTTATTATAAAAAGAATCAAGTGGAACTTCATTTTAAAATATTGCCATTCCATTGCAAAGGAACATAAGGGAATGCATCAGTGTTGGCAAACTTTTACAGCATTTTTTGCAGTATTTACTTCAAAGGAAGATAGAGATGTTGTTTAGGTAAGTCGGCGCCCTATCTTCCTTTGAAGTGAATGTGAACTCAGTTGCTCATTGCACCATCGATATGCTTTAGGTATATTTCAACTTTTTAAGGCCCATATAGAAAGATAGCTATTTTAAAAAAAAATTCACTAAAAACACATATATCAAATGAAAGTTTTTGAAGGTGACTCATAAAAATCGACCACATTTCCCGATCTCCCTTTTGGAAACACGTTTGAGGTAGCCTTAACTGGCTTAACTGGCTTAAGCGGTAACTGGCATTAGTGGTTAGGCAGCTAGCGACTGCTCCAGCAAGGCAAACTTTGTGTGTTGTGTTAGCTCTAACTAAGGCAGTGGTCAGCAGTGACTTCGGTCATAGTAGGGCATGTCCTAGTATGAGAAGGCCTGTATTAAGCTAGGAGTAGCTTCCAGGATTCTTCTCTATCCTATATGTCGCAAATCAAAAAAAAAGGTAGCCGATTACATTGGAGATGTCACAAGCTTTAATTTGAGATAGCACTCGTTTAAGTTGAACCACCGAAAATCCATCCCCATCCCTCTTTTTTCAGGAGGGGAATAGTAGGGACAAAATTCGAAATAGATAACGACCGTCATTATATGAACTTTCATTTGATACCTAACTCGTAATTTTAGGCCCTCGCGTACGGAAGATATGGTAGAGAGACTTTCAGATTTCCTATTTTTAAGGGGGGAAAGAAAGCATGGGGGTTCAATTTTTCATAGCCTACAACATTCCCGGCGTCAGAAGTTTTCATTATAGATAGCTTGTTACTTTCGGCGTTCGCGTTCTGGAGATATAGCTTAAGAATTTTTTTCTCATTTCCTCTTTTTTACGGGGTAAGAAAGTGGGAATATATTTTTAATAGCCTATGACACTCCCCGCGTCACAAGCTTTCATTTGACACATCAATCATTAAGTTATTCCATCGCGTTCGAAAGATATGGTGGAACGACGTTTTGTCAAACAGACAAATGTCAAAGCCAAAAGCAATAGGAAGGTAAAATAAAAAAAAAAATACCCCTTCAAGCAGCTGCTTGCCACAGAGGTCTGACAGGAGCCTGTCAGTTTATAGGGTTGGGTTGTTTTAGCTCTGAGCGGCACTTTTTTGCACACCATGGGCTAAATGGCCAGGTCACATGGACCCCGAAGGCTCAGAGAAGGTTGGGGGAGGGGACCCACTGTAACAGCTGTTGGCAGACAGATGGTAGCCTCCCGTCAAGGCCATCCAGCGTGTTCTTTAACGTGCACAGTATATGGCTCTCCCGCACACGGAGCCACGGTTTAAGTCCCATCCGATGGACGGCGGCATTGCCAAGCCCGTCGGTGTCCCCTACTGACCGTGGGAAGAGCGGGGAATTTTGCGGAGATAAATCTCAACGCTGACCCAGCTGGGACTCGAACCTGGGAACTACAGATTACGAGCCTGGCGCGCTACCAACTGAGCCACCCCCGCCCCTATCAGTTTATATGCCAAAGTAGAAGGTCTGAGAGGATGGCAGGACCTCAGCAGAGGTCCGCAGAAAAACAACACACACACACATCCATGCCTTACACGGGGCTCGAACCCAGGTCCCTTAGATCAGTAGCCAAGCGCGCTAACCACTCGGCCATGGGACGGCAATAGGAAGGTAGGTAATAAAAAAATGAGATATATGCTGTTCGTGATGAATGAAGACTTAATACAAGGTATTAAAACTTTTACTAATTCATTAAAAGGGAGGGTTTATTTAGTTCTGGTGATCCTTTTATTATCCGACAGGCGAATTATTTCCCAACGGCGATCCGTCTCTCTCACATGAGAGGAAGAGGACAACGAGTAATGGCACAATGCCAAGTTTGCATTTACACGTTCTTTCTGTTAAATTCGGGTTTGTAAATGTACCGGAGTTGAAAATTATGGGATAATGAACAAAGGTGTATAGAACTTCAAACGGTTTTCTGCAAATACAATTAAATGTCGCATGGAAACGTGCTGCGATACGATGAAGAGCAAGTGGGATAATGACGAAATCGTGTAATATGCAAGCATGAGAGCACGAGTTCTCGTGATGGAATTAAGAGGGTCACGAGATATTAATAAGGCGCATGATTCACCGCTCTCAGCCGTATAACTGAATCAACGCGTTATCCTACTCTTGATGAGGTTTTGTGGGTAATAAAACCCAACGGATTGATCAGAGTTCATTGAGGGTACTGAGGGAGGGAAACAGCGTTTTACTCCCCCCAAAATGTCTCCGACATATTGATTTCAGACCAGGTATGGGATTTTTCTGTGGCTTTTCTGACATGTATATTTTCATGGCCGAGTGGTTAGCGCGCTTGGCTACTGATCTAAGGGACCTGGGTTCGAGTCGCGGGTAAGGCATGGATGTATGTGTCGTTTTTCTGCTGAGTCCTGCCATCTTCTCAGACCTTCTACTATGGCATATAAACTGACAGGCTCCTGTCAGACCTCTGTGGCAAGCAGCTGCTTGAGGGGGTATTTATTTATTATATTTTTTTTTTACCTGTACATTTCCTAGGATCAGAAGGTAATATTTGTACCACATTGAACATGCCATCATCGCAATGGAAAACGATTGAAGGATTCGGTCAGGTTGGGTTATTTTACCTCTGAGCGGCTCTTTGCACACAGTGAGCTAAATGGCTAGGTCATAAAGACCCTAAGAGTTCAGAGAAGATTGGGGGAGGGAGATGCACGAGATAGCTTTTAGGAGACAAATGGATTCCGTTCCAAATTTGAGAACTCCAGGGCAAATGAATCCTGTTTTGAATGAGTCAGTGAAATGAATGATCTTTTTCGTTTCCTTTGTTTACAATGATGATTGAATTAAAATTCAGTTGTTTAGATAAGAATTTAATTGGTTTTAAAAAGGTTTGTATCTTCGTTTAACTTTATGTTTCGTTATTATAAATGCTGAGCTTCATGCAGAAAGTGAGAAGTATGGGTCTTTACTTGTAGGTGGGTGTTCTTATGTCGTGTATCAGGATTTTTAGATATATACAGCTAATAATTATCAAGATATTATAGTATAGGGAAGATATTGCAGTTTTTAAGTTGTCAATAATTTGTAGAATAAGTGTTTTAATTTTTGTTTTGTATGTATACTGTATTAAAATTATAGTTATTTACATAATTTGAGAGTTTATTAAAATAATTAATGGTTTATGTGGTCAAATTGTGGGAATTCAAAAAGGATGTTAAATTCACATAACTTGCGATACAGTGATTACAGTTGTAAATGCATAATTTGGACAAGGGTAAGCCATGACATAGAGAATATTATGTAATACGTTTGATTATTAAAAATGATACTATTTGAGGAAATAATAAATTTGGTTTTTGAAATAGTTCAATGACAGAGTTATAATCATCCCCCCCTCCTCCCCCCATGGCTACGCAGTTGGAAGCAGATTATTTTCACTTGGGGAAAGCTTTAAAAAGAGGAAGCTCTACTTAAAACATAAGTATTAAGAGCAGAAGGTAACTTGAAAAGCAAAACTAAAAACATTTATTGAACCGCATATCAGCAAACCTCAGGGGCGGCTAGTCTATTAATCCACTGCTCCAACAAAAATAATTACAGGAAATAAATCAATTTCAAATTTAATATTCAAAATTTGTCATATTTAAATCATTATAAAATCGTTTTTATATTCGTTACATTATTTGCCGTGCTATGTAGACAATCACAGCATATATTTTGCCAATCAGTTTCATCTGCTTTAAGTTTATGCAATCCGAAATTTTCCATTACAGCCACCGTCCCTAACCTGAAGATAATTAGAATAGCGCCGAACTACAGGAGGTGGGTCGCCATTTTGAAGTGGCGCGTGATTACAATTTGCTGATTCAGCCGAGAGTCGAAGATCCTGTTGCGCAAAATCTTCATTCGACTCTGGCAATCTCAACAAGCCTCAACTTTCTTGGCAAGATGCGTTTTTGAACTGGGTTGTCAACTTTTTATTTTTCTAAGGATATTTATGTATGAAGAGTTTAAAAAGATTATTAAATGTGAAAATACAAAGTGTGCTGAACATTTGGTGTACAACGGAATATTAATCGTACATTGTAGCACCAAATCCTTAATGCTCAACTCTCATTAATCTTAACTCGGCTAAGTACACTGTCTTTTTGACTGGCAACCGAAAGATCTCCGCTTTCGATACCAGAAGCTGTCATAATAGGTTTTTTCATTTCATAATAGGTTTCTTTCATTCAGTTGTTTTCATAGTTCATTTTATTACCATATCACTTTGTTACAATTCATTGTGAAATATATGCAATAAAATATATCTATGAAAAATTATAAATTAAATATTACCAAAATAGACAACTGCTCAAGTGATAATTTACTGAGAGTAATTCAGTTCAAAAAATATAAATTTATAATCGGAAAGGAGTCAAGCAAAAATAGTAAACCTAAATATTAGACATTTTTCACGAATTACATACCACAAAGACGAAGAGAAGAAATACATGTGAATATAAGGCAGGCCTGAATCTGGAAAAGAAATCGAAAGTGGGGGGGAGGGGCAGACACTATTTCCGATGTGGTATTAATATTTCCCACTCCATTTCACTGGTTTCTTAAAAAATTTCTTCAAAAATGAATAGAAATTCTTCTTTTATGAAATATAAATAATTTAATAAATTTTTGTCTCCTTTTACCCTTTCACTCTGAAGTGGGGAGACATCCCCCCGCTCTTGAATGGTCCCCGTCCTATTTTATTTTCACAATAATCATATATTACTTCAAACTTTGCAATCTTAATCATAGATGTTAGTAAAAACAATCAGTTTACAAAGTTAATGCGAAGAATATAAGCTATAAATATTTGTTAATCATTGTAATCCGACTGTATTTTTTACAAGTGATTGTCCGTGTTTTAAACAGTGTTATCTACTCAAATAATTTGCATTCGTTTGGTTCGCTACTACGTCATACACGAGGTGATCGAAACATTTGTAAAAAACGCTAGCTAAAATAATGTTGCAAAGCGTATTTGTCGCTTTCCTGCTGTACACAACATTCCTTGCATTTCGATTTCTTACAAAAAGTACTCCCAGCATAAAATATTTCTTTGCATTTCTTAAAAAAAAATGTAATCCAAACACACAACGGTTCTTTGCATTGCCTACAAAAGTGACACCAGCACACAATATTGCTTTAATAATTCTTCGCTAGGTGTTTACAGAAAGCCGACATACATATATTAGAGGAGAGTTGATATGTTCAGGTGAGAGGATACAGCTGTTCTTTGCACTTCTTAGAAGAAGTAGTTCTTGCGCGTAATGGTTCTATGCATTTCTTAACAAATGGTAATCCTAGCACAGAACAGTTCATTTTATTTCTTGCCGATAATTCTAACGCACATTTCTTTTTCCCTGCTAATGAAGCACGTAAAGGGTTGGGTTGTTTTACCTCTGAGCGGCACTTTTTTGCACACCATGGGCTAAATGGCCAGATCACATGGACCCCGAAGGCTCAGAGAAGGTTGGGGGAGGGGACCACTGGAACAGCTGTTGGGAGAGATGGTAGCCTCCCGTCAAGGCCATCCAGCGTGTTCTTTAACGTGCACAGGGTATGGCTCTCCCGCACACGGGACCACGGCTTAAACGTCCCATCCGACGGACGGCGGCCTTTCCAAGCCCATCGGTGTCCCCTACTGACCGTGGGCAGGGCGGGGAATTTTGCGGAGATAAATCTCAACGCTGACCCAGCTGGGACTCGAACCTGGGAACTACAGATTACGAGCCTGGCACGCTACCGACTGAGCCACCCCCGCCCCAATACAAAAAGGTCTTTGCAACACTCTAAAATAAGAAGTGTAGCATGGCAAGATACTTAGAAATTGCTACAGACTAATTTTTCGAGCTTGAGTTGTTTTACCTTTGAGCGACACTTTCTTTGCACACAATGGGCTAAATGGCCAGGCCACAAGGACTGCGAGGGCTTAGGGAAGGTTGGTGGAGCGGACCCACTGTATAGTTGTTACCCCCCCCCCCCAATAGGGGACCACCTTGTCGTGGTGGGGGGGCCTAGGGCCCAGCAAACCCGTCGAAGGCTGTGCTGACCGGATTGGTCCTCCGGTTGGACATAGCCAAGGCCAACCGAGGCCAACGATGCCGCTGACCGGTCGGAAGGTCGGTTGGATGGTGACGGTGTCCGAGGCCTCAACCTCAGGTGCTCTGGGTGAGCAGTTCGAGGGCTCTGCTGAACGGTCTGAGCCCGCCTAGTAGGCACGAGCCCTAAAAAAAGTCTGGGTCTTACTAAGAGTCTCCACCCCGGACGCCGAGCGAACTTGGATCTATATATCCTAGTTCATGGCTAACCGGGGAATAGATTAAAGTAAGGTTTCTTCCGGTGGTCAGCTTTCCTTCTATAGGACTGCTGCCATGTGAGGCTGGGGTTGAGGTGCGCCTATAGGGCGTATTCCTTGCCCCCGGCTCTAGATAGCACGGCTTTTCATAACTGGTAGTGTCGTATAGGCGGAATCGGGAATTGCCGTGGTTGCATAAGATCGCAACAAATAGAACGAATGTATAGTTGTTACGAGACAGATGGTAGACTCCCCTTCAATCAGGGATCTTCTATCAGGCGTGTTCTTTAACATGCATGAGATATGGCTCTCCTGCACACGGAGCCCCGGCTTAGCTTCCTATCCGACGGACGGGCGCCTTTCCAAGCCCATCGGTGTCCCCTACCGGCCGAGGGCAGGGTGGGGATAAATCTCAACGCTGGCCCAGTTGGGACTCGAACTAATCAAGATTGGAAATTGATTTTTAATGCGACTCCATAAGTCCCACGCTAAAACTGCTATTCAGCTGCGTTTCGAGCGAAAGCTCACTCTGTACACCTTCGCGCTAGCTGAGTGGAAAGGGCTGACAAGCAAGAAGCGTGCATTTTCACCAAATGCTCTGGATTTCATTCCTATTTATTTTAGGTTGCGATGTTGCCTCAGGAGTGGACGATTTAAGAACCACTGATCGCGAAAAACAGGCTTCGGATTGCGCAGAATGGCAGCCGTTTTCGGAGTATCTAGCTGCCGTGCTAACAAGAGAATTAAAGTGATTTTTGTACTTCACGTATCGTGAGATTCGACTCTGCCAAGGTCGCAAGGAATCGGCCGTACAACATCAGTAGAGCACGAGGAGACACGCGCCCTCTCCTCCAGCGGCAGCAGAGTGAGAGGAGAGGGTGACCACGAGAGTAATCTACACGTCACGGTCACGCACTGGTGAAAGCATTTCCAGAACGACGTGTGATGGGTTGAAGGGCATATTTCGGAAGGGAGGATGTCATCTTCATCAGGACAATGCTTCTTCCAGATGAGAGTCGAGTTGTTTTACCACTGAGTGGCACTTTTTTGCACACAATGGGCTAAATGGGCAGGTCACAAGGACTCCGAAGGCTCAGAGATGGTTGGGGGAGGGAACAGCTGTTGGGAGACAGATGGTAGCCTCCCGTGAAGGCCATCCAGAGTGTTCTTTAACGTGCACAGGGTATGGCTCTCCTGCACACGGGGCCACGGCTTAACGTCCCATTCGATCCCTACTGACCGTGGGCAGGGCGGAGAGTTTTGCGGAGATAAATCTCAACGCTGACCAAGCTGGGACTCGAACCAGGGAACTGCAGATTACGATCCTGGCGTGCTACCGACAGAGTCCCCCTTCCCCTCCAGACGAGAGAAGTTCAGTTTATGGGCGAAGATAAACCCATTTGATTGAGAATTCATTTCGAAAATGCAATGATCATTGAGGAAATGAATCGAAAGTTGAAAAAGCTACAGCAGAATGAAGGGAGGCTCATTATTAACGAAATCTGTTCGCTTGTCATTTGTTGGCTGGCAAAAAAGGTACTCCGTCATATCCCCTCAATTTAGAAAGGGATCATAACGAGTTTTACGTAAGATGTTATCACATGGGGAATGTTTTAAGCATCGAATGTGTCTCCTCCCTTTCACACAATCGAAGATCAATTTCGAAGGACTGTTCGAAACAGAAAAGGTTTTGTATTCAATGATGGATTTATTTCGTGTGCAGTTGTAGCACAGGGAATAAGGTTGGGTTGTTTTAGCTCTGAGCGGCACTTTTTTACACACCATGGGCTAAATGGCCAGGTCACATGAACCCCGAAGGCTCAGAGAAGGTTGGGGGAGGGGACCCACCGGAACAGCTGTTGGGAGACAGATGGTAGCCTCCCGTCAAGGTCATCCAGCGTGTTCTTTAACGTGCACAGGGTATGGCTCTCCCGCACACGGGGCCACGGCTTAACGTCCCATCCGACGGACGGCGGGGAATAAGGCAATTCCACCGTTAAAGCTGGGAAATATCGTTGTTCTTAGAGACAATATTTTCTGTTTGCCACTGGAAAGCAAAACTGGATGGGTTGGGTTGTTTTATCTCTGAGCGGCACTTTTTTGCAACACCATGGGCTAAATGGCCAGGTCACATAGCCCCCTTAGGCTCAGAGAAGGTTGGGGGAGGGGACCCACCGGAACAGCTGTTGGGAGACAGATGGCAGCCTCCCATCAAGGCCATCCAGCGTGTTCTTTAACGTGCACAGGGTATGGCTCTCCCGCACACGGGGCCAAGGCTTAACGTCCCATCCGACGGACGGCGGCCTTTCCAAGCCCATCGGTGTCCCCTACTGACCGTGGGCAGAGCGGGGAAGTTTTGCGGAGATAAATATCAATGCTGACCCAGCTGGGACTCGAACCTGGGAACTGCAGATTACGAGCCTGGCGTGCTACCGACTGAGCCACCCCCGCCCCTAGGAGTTTTGCGGAGATAAATCTCGACGCTGACCCAGCTGGGATTCGAACGTAGGAACTACAGATTACGAGTCTGGCGCGCTACCAACTGAGCCACCCCCGCCCTCAACAAAGCTGGATAGTAAAAACCTCATCAGTAAAGAAAAAAAATACATTTTTTATTTTCATCACTTACAAACTTTTGTAACGAATTCCTCTTAAGGGGAAAAAATTAAAGGTGGGCAAATAATATTTTCTTGAGTAATATCTTGTGTAACGAGAGACTGAGCTGACTTGGACGTATTCACTGCATGAGAAAACAGGAAGTGGGTCTATTTGTTAATATGATTTATAAACTAAAAGAATGAAGGGATATGATCAAAATGAGATTAGTAGGCAACATGGAATAAAATCTTGTCATAATCAAGCTTGTTAAATTAAACGAATAATCTGTACGGAATAAGCCAACTTGGAGAACTAAATTGCGCCTCACTGTATCTTGTAGCCGACGGTTGGGTTGTTTTACCTCTGAGCGGCACTTTTTTGCACACCATGGGCTAAATGGCCACCTCACATTGACCCCGAAGGCTCAGAGAAGGTTGGGGGAGGGGACCCACTTGAACAGCTGTTGAGAGACAGATGGTACCTCCCGTCAAGGCCATCCAGCGTGTTCTTTAACGTGCACAGGGTATGGCTCTCCCGCACACGGGACCACGGCTTAACGTCCCATCCGACGGACGGCGGTCTTTCCAAGCCCATCGGTGTCTCCTACTGACCGTGGGCAGGGCAGGGAATTTTTGCGGAGATAAATCTCAACGCTGACCCAGCTGGGACTCGAACCTGGGAACTACAGATTACGAGCCTGGCGCGCTACCGACTGAGCCACCCCATCCCCAAGAGTATCGGTAGTTAACGTACGTGGTACATTAATAGAGTATTGATTTCATTTCTTTTGAATTTCGCGATTGTATTTAAAACAGATTTATTCTAATAAAAGACAAAGCGGGAAGTACTTAAAAAAAACCCTTCAAATATCACATTCAGAGTTTGTACCTGGAATCCCACATAGCATTGCACATATGGAAAATTCACGTTTGAATTTGTCCCAATTCTATGCCACAATCCTTGATAGCCACAAAAAGCCGACTACAACTTTGTCTCTTGAAACTTTTATGACTACAATATTCGTCAGACGCAATGTAAACAAAAGACAAAATAAAAAAATATGCAATTTGCAGATACTGAAACGTGAGAACCTGAAGTGATGAATTAGAATTTCGAATCCCTCACACACTATGGAACATTAGAAGTACTTTGACGATAGTATCCTGATCTTCAGTTCATTAATTCGTTTAATTGACGTAATGGCAGGAAATAAATTCATTTTTAGAGACAAGAGGACAAGAAGTCCAATAAACGAATTTTTGTTCTCAGACAATCTTTTTTGTGCTCCGTTGAAGAAATTAAAAACACGTTTAATCGAAAAATGTACTTAATGGGTAGGCATTACGTAAAGAATATGTTCCTTCAAGATTTATGAGCTGGGGGTGGCTCAGTCGGTATTGCGCCAGGCTTGTAATCTGCATTTCCCAGGTTCGAATCCCTCCTCTGCCAACCTTGAGATTATCTCCGCAAAACTCCCCGCCCTCGGTCAGCAGGGAATACCGATGGGTTTGGAAAACCCGCCGTCCATCCTGTGCACGTTAAAGAATACGCTTGATGGCCTTGACGGGAGGCTACATATGTCCCTAACAGTTGTCCAGTGGATTCCCTCCCCCAATGTTCTCCGAGTTCTCGGGGTCCTTGTGACCTGGCCATTTAGCCCATTACGAACAAAAAAGTGTTGTTTAGAGGTAAAACAAACCAACCCTTCAAATTTTACAGGTAGAAATCTTTTACGAAGGGATTTTCCTTTAACCTTTTCATTATATGTTTGGGAAGAAAAAACTTCACCGCCATTTTTTAAAATCAACTGTTCACGAGATCACGGGTATTCGAGATGTCCTAACTTTAAAAACCTTGAGTCAATTCGGAAACTTAAAATTGGGTTGTTTTACCTCTGAGCGGCACTTTTTTGCACACCATGGGCTAAATGGCCAGGTCACATGGACCCCGAAGGCTCAGAGAAGGTTGGGGGAGGAGACCCACTGGAACAGCTGTTGGGAGACAGATGGTAGCTTCCCGTCAAGGACATCCAGCGTGTTCTTGAACGTGCACAGGGTATGGCTCTCCCGCACACGGGGCCATGGCTTAACGTCCCATCCGACGGACGGCGGCCTTTCCTAACCCATCGGTGTCCCCTACTGACTGTGGGCAGGGCGGTGAATTTTGTGGAGATAAATCTCAACGCTGACCCAGCTGGGACTCGAACCTGGGAACTACAACCGCCTGAGCCACCCCCGCCCCGGAAACTTAAAAGAAGTAGGTGATTTACAAATTCGAGAAACCAGGCTGTTCAAAAAGCAAAGTATCTTCCATGGATCGCGATCATTTGTGAATACCTGGAAAGGAGCCAGCGAGTTACATCCCCTGACGAAAGAAAATGATCACGTGCAACATGCGACTGCCAATGGTTGTTTTTAGAGCACGAGCTTGTGGGAACAGATGAAAGAAAAAACAATCCTTAAAAAACGGAAACTTTTATTCCAACTTCGTTTGTGCATCTCAATGCTTACAAGTACGAAACTTTAACGTTATTTTTATATCTTCCTGAGGATAAAGACACTCTGCATCTACACTACATTTCAAAAAGTAACTGGATACCTCGATGTCAGGG
Organism: Ryuthela nishihirai; assembly: GCA_038380435.1. Taxonomy (NCBI): domain Eukaryota; kingdom Metazoa; phylum Arthropoda; class Arachnida; order Araneae; family Heptathelidae; genus Ryuthela; species Ryuthela nishihirai. The sequence goes on along the minus strand of JAWZYU010000357.1, from coordinate 28,016 downwards.
GGCGGGGGCGGCTCAGTCGGTAGCGCGCCAGGCTCGTAATCTGTAGTTCCAGGTTCGAGTCCCAGCTGGGTCAGCGTTGAGATTATCTCCGCAAAATTCCCCCGCCCTGCCCACGGTCAGTAGGGAACACCGATAGGCTTGGAAAGTCCGTCGGATGGGACGTTAAGCCATGGGCCCGTGTGCGGGAGAGCCATACCCTGTGTACGTTAAAGAACACACTGGATGGCCTTGACGGGAGGCTACCATCTGTCTCCCAACAGCTGTTCCAGTGGGTCCCCTCCTCCAACCTTCTCTGAGCCTTTGGGGTCTTTGTGACCTGGCCATTTAGCCCATGGTGTGCAAAAAAGTGCCGCTCAGAGGTTGGGTTGTTTTACCTCTGAGCGGCACTTTTTTGCACACCATGGGCTAAATGGCCAGGTTACATGGACCCCGAAGGCTCAGAAAAGGTTGGAGGAGGAGACCCAATGGAACAGCTGTTGGGAGACAGATGGTAGACTCCCGTCAAGGCCATCCAGCGTGTTCTTTAACGTGCACAGGGTATGGCTCTCTCCCGCACACGGGGCCACGGCTTAACGTCCTATCCGACGGACGGCGGCCTTTCCAAGCCCATCGGTGTCCCCTACTGACCGTGGGCAGGGCGGGGAATTTTGCGGAGATAAATCTCAACGCTGACCCAGCTGGGACTCGAACCTGGGAACTACAGATTACGAGCCTGGCGCGCTACCGACTGAGCCACCCCCGCCCACCGCTCAGAGGTAAAACAACCCAACGTTAAAGAACACACTGGATGGCCTTGACGGGAGGCTACCATCTGTCTCCCAACAGCTCTTCCAGTGAATCCCCTCCCCCAACCTTCTCTGAGCCTTCGGGGTCCATGTGACCTGGCCATTTAGCCCATTGTGTGCAAAAAGGTGCCGCTCAGAGGTAAACAACCCAACGTTAAAGAACACACTGGATGGCCTTAACGGGAGGCTACCATCTATCTCCCAACAGCTCTTCCAGTGGGTCCCCTCTACCAACCTTCGGGGTCCATGTGACCTGGCCATTTAGCCCATTGTGTGCAAAAAGGTGCCGCTCAGAGGTAAAACAACCCAACGTATGAACGGCCTCTTGTGCACTCAGTGGACCAAATGGCCAGGTGATGAGGATTCCAGGAGCTCAAAGCTGGACCACTCTTGCACCACGACTACTCCTTTGCTTCCCATCTGATGAAAGACTTCCGTTCTAACTCCATCGGTATCACTGCTCTGCAATTTGAAGAACATTTGATCATTCTTAAGGAATGCCGCCGAAGGATGCATTTGCTTCAGTCTCCTGGTGTTATAAAGAGGACTACAACAACTCATCTCAAAGTCAGGAAATGACGGTTCATTTTCAAGAAAACCTCGTTTATATTAAATAGAATGATTCAATTAAAACCTCTCCGAATTCTTTTTGTCTTAAAGCACAAGTTTCAAGTCTTCTTCACTAAATTCAATCAATTAACTTGATCTGTTAATGTCGGCCCTTAAGGTTAAGGAAGTGTGTTCCTGAATTACACTTCCAGCTTTTCCCCAATTTCAGAAGCTGCACATCTTATCAAAGTAATCCCTATTTCCGAAGTTCAGTCTTCATGTCGGCCTGATGAGAGTTTTAATAGTTAAACTTCGCGCTTCCGAAATCCTTCTCCGGCATTCCCGTATTTAATCAAGTTTCGTGCCTCGCTCTCAGCGACAACAGTCGAATGAAGACTAAACTAGATCGGATTCAGATCGAGGATAGCTTATTAGCAAGATGCAAGTGCTAATGAGAGCAAATTAACCAGAAGGGAGACAGCCGTCCGCCAGCTTCCCCTCATAATGACGTGATCTGACGGACGAGTTGTTTCTTGGCTGCATTCCAAAACTGAGATGAGAAATAGATCCTTCATCAACTGAGAGCAATGCGGAAATCTCTTTTTGAAAAGATTAATGCCCAGCGCCATTTTGAACATTGAGAATGCCTCATTCCACATCTTGCTGAAAATGATCGTTGTTATCCTGAGACATTCGCATTCACCAACTATAGCTTTCTTCAATATAATCAATTCTCTCTTACTCGATTTCTTTACCACTCAGATTCTTACCTCTGAATTGGACTTTCTTTTGCGTAGAATGGCTCAAAGGATAAATCATAAGAATCCACCACCAGGGGAACAGAGCTAGGTACGGGAAAGGTTGGGTGCTTTTATATCTGAGCGGCACTTCCTTTCCATACATTGGACAGGTCACAATGACCCCAAGGCCTCAGGGAAGGATGAGGAAACTAGATCCAACAGCGGTTAGGAGACAGATGGTAGCCTCCCATCAAAACTATCCAGCGTATTGTTTAACGTGCATATGGTATGGCCCTCCTGCAACACAGGGCCACGGTTTAAAGGCCAATCAAAGGGACGGCGACCTTTTAGCCCAACGGTGTCCTCTCTCACCAAGGGCATAGTACGGATAGCTAGATTGCTTTGTCTCTGAGAGATACCTTTTTGCACACAATGGGCTAAATGACCAGGTCAACAGAGCCCCAAAGGCTCAGAGAAGGTTGAGGGAACCCACTAGGCAGCTGTTAGGAGACATGGTAGCCTCCAGCCAAGGCCATCCAGCGTCTTCTTTCATGTCCACAGGGTATGTCTCTCCCGTCATGGAGCTACGGCTTAACGTTCTATCCGATGGATTGGGTTATTTTACCTCTGAGCGGCACTTTTTTTGCACACAATGGGTTAAATGGCCAGATCACATGGACCCCGAAAGTTCAGAGAAAGTTGGGGAAGGGGACCTATTGGAACAGCTATTGGGAGACAGATGGTAGCCTCCCGTCAAGGCCATCCAGCGTGTTCTTTAACGTGCACAGGGTATGGCTCTCCCGCACACGGAGCCACGGCTTAACGTCCCATCCGACGGACGGCGGCCTTTCCAAGCCCATCGGTGTCCCCTACTGGCCGTGGGCAGGGCGAGGAGTTTTGCGGAGATAAATCTCAACGCTGACCCAGTTGGGACTCGAACCTTGGAACGGTAGAATACGAGCCTGGCGCGCTACCGACGGTGGCAGCCTTTCCAAGCCCACTGAAGTCTCCTACTGACGGAGAGCAAGGTGTTGGTTTTGCGGAGGTAAATCTTAATTCTGGCACAAGTGGGATTCGAACTGGGAACTGCAAATTATGAGCCTAACGCGTGCTATAGGCAAAGCCATCCCCCGCCCAAAGGGACAGCGAAGAGTCCAATCTGAGAACATCAGGTATGAACCTGACTGCTAACGACAGAGCAGATCCTCGCTGCTGACAGGAATCAGGATAAAAGCACCGCCATCGTTGGTTATTTCGTTTTTAACATAAGTAGGATTTTTTTCCCCTGTTCTGTTACTGGAGTCAACTTGAAATATCTCCTGCTGAGAAGAATGAAGATTTTAATTCAAAATATTCAAATTTAATTTCAAGGCTTTATGCTAATGCTCGCCCAGATTTCTGGGTCACGAATGACTCCTGCAGCTTATATCCATATAAAAATATTAGATATATATTTTTTACGATTGGTATTATATCATAGTACGTATTATATCAAGTTGTGAAATATTTAATTACAATTAATATTCCTTTCAAAAGAGCAAGCATAACTTCGATCCCTTGCATAACTTTGATGGAAACAGAATCCTTTCAGTCGGATCATACTGATATTTGATTGACCTTTGACCTCGTGATGCTCTAAAGTTGTTTTACGGGACACGTGAACTCTTCGATAAGTGGTGTTTGCTTTTGGAGCAAATTTCAAGTACATGCTGTTTATACATCTCGATAACGGATGGCTCGTATATATTATCGAGATTTTCTGTAAAGATGCCTCAGTGGTTTAAAAGAGCCGACAGAAGTTTCCACTGTTCAACGAGGTCTATCAAAATCCTTCAAATTATATCTCGACGACGATGTAGAAGGTGAAATAAATTGGACAAGCGGCCTTGTTGCAGCAAGCGGAGAAAAAGATTCAATGGAGAGGCACATCAACAGGAAATACGTCACTTAACAGAAGTCGTAGGCAAAATATTCGGAAAGATGCACGTTGCAGCTCTCAAGCCACTGATGCGTTCCCGTGGCAGAGTGGTTAGCGTATTGGCTACTCACCTAAGGATTGGATTGTTTTACCTCTGAGCGGCACTTTTTTGCACACCATGAGCTAAATGGGCAGGCCACAAGGACCCCGAAGGCTCAGAAAAGGTTGGGGGAGGGGGCCCACTGGAACAGCTGTTGGGAGACAGATGGTAGCCTCCCGTCAAGGCCATCCAGCGTGTTCTTTAACGTGCACATGGTATCGCTCACCCGCACACGGTGCCACGACTTAACGTCTCATTCGATGGACGGCGGCCTTTCCAAGCCCATCGGTGTCTCCTACTGGCCGTGGGCAGGGCGGGGAACTTTGCGGAGATAAAACTCAACGCTGACCCAGCTGGGACTCGAACATGGGAACTACAGATTACGAGCCTGGCGCGCTACCGACTGAGCCACCCCCGCCCACACTCACCTAAGGGTTCTGGGTACGAGCACCGAGTGAGGCATGGATGTTTGTGTTTTCTTTCTGCTGAGGTCTCGCCTTCCTCACAGACCTTCTATTATAGAGTAAAAGCCGACAAGCTGATGCCTCTATGGCGGCATTATCAAAAGTAAGGTTATGCAATGTCATACCAGCACAGGGAACAACGGCATTATGAAAGCGAAGCATGGTTACACAATATCACACAAGCATTACGGATGAAATAATCCCCATCCAACCGAGAAACAGCTCTGTCTCACAGGAAAATCGAAGCAGATGGTCTGACAGCTGAAATTATTTTGTAGATGAAGATTTGGGTTGTTGGGTTGTTTTACCTCTGAGCGGCACTTTTTTGCACACCATGGGCTAAATGGCCAGGTTACATGGACCCCGATGGCTCAGAGAAGGTTGGGGGAGGGGGACCCACTGGAACAGCTGTTGGGAGACAGATGGTAGCCTCCCGTCAAGGCCATCCAGCGTGTTCTTTAGCGTGCACAGGGTATGGCTCTCCCGCACACGGGACCACGGTTTAAAGTCCCATCCGATGGACGGCGGCCTTTCCAAGCCCATCGGTGTCCCCTACTGACCGAGGGCAGGGCGGGGAATTTTGCGGAGATAAATCTCAACGTTGACCCAGCTGGGACTCGAACCTGGGAACTACAGATTACGAGCCTGGCGCGCTACCGACTGAGCCTCCCACGCCTCAATGTAGATGAAGAAAAAAGTCCTATGTGGCAAGCAGCTGCTTGAGGGAGTTTTTAATATTTGAAAGGATATTAATTGTAATTATTTCACAACTTGATATAACCTATGGTAAAAAATACAGATGTTTTTAATATTTGCTCTTGCAATTCTGTTTGTGTTAAGTAATATTATCGAAGTTGAATATTGAAAGCCGTCAGATGAGCATTAAGTGTTTATATGTTGGTGTAAGTACGAAAAAATGCAGATTTAAAACAATTTTAAAGCGAATATAGTAATAAACAGAAGAATTGTAACAAATGGATATCATAACTATAAAAATGATATATCCGTAAGTGGCTTACAAAAAAAAAAACTTTCATGGGAAACATTTCCTTTTGTAAATAAAGTATCTCATTTATAGAAAAGTATTCAGATTTTGATCATTTATCACGGGAGGTATAGGAACACCATGAGCTACATAGAATAAGGTTTTTTTTTTTTTAACTATAACTGATTATAATGTGAAATATATAAGATTTAAAGGTTGAGACATGATATGAAAAAGTTTCTAATTACTTCCAAAATAAGAAAAAACTTTGTGGAATAGTTCAGCTAAAATCCCGATAACAGTTTTATCATTGAAAGAAATAATTGCGATGGTTCAGTTTCTTTTATAGAAGAAATAAGGTACATAACACAGAAATATTAATGTATAAGCTAAACATTGAAACAGCTTATATTAATTTAAAATAGTAAAACCCTGCAAAACGTCTTCTCAACTCCGATAAGCTACAGATTAGGCTAAGCGGTCGCCCCCACCCGCTTGACGTCACGATTTTAACGCCCGGACCAAGTTCCGCCTCCAATTCTGTGATACGTACTGAAATATGCAATCCTCTGGCTGAGTGGGAGCACACTTTGCTACTAATCCTAAGAACCCGGGTTCGAGCCATGGATAAGGCAGGGATATTTTCTTGTGCTGTCTTTTCTGCCGAGGTCTTTCATCACAGATCTCTATGGTGAATTCAACTGGCAGGCTCATGTCAGACCACTTTGGCAAGCAGTTGCTTGAGGGACTTAATTTATTTAGCAACCAAAACATTTCAAACTGCAGACAATCAAAGGGTTAAAAATAGGGTCTATAGCTTTACAGCATATTGATATTAGACGTCGACACAATATTGACGATAGACAATACCTACTAAGTGTTTAATTTCAAACTTTTGAGTGGTTTCATTACATTTGTTTTAAATTTCTCCTGTGGCTTTATTATTTCAAATTTTATTTTAAATTATCAGATATCTCCTTTTAATGCCCCCTCGTTGACTCACCATGACACTAGCTGACTAGGGTCTGGGTTCGAATCCCAGGAAGTGACGATTTTGTATGAGAAACCTGATTGGGTTGGGTTGTTTTACCTCTGAGCGGCACTTTTTTGCACACCATGGGCTAAATGGCCAGGTCACATGGACCCCGAAGGCTCAGAGAAGGTTGGGGGAGGGGACCCACTGGAACAGCTGTTGGGAGACAGATGGTAGCCTCCCGTCAAGGCCATCCAGCGTGTTCTTTAACGTGCACGGGGTATGTCTCTCCCGCGCACGGACCACGGCTTAACGTCTCATTCGACGGACGGCGGCCTTTCCAAGCCCAGCGGTGTCCCCTACTGACCGTGGGCAGGGCGGGGAATTTTGCGGAGATAAATCTCAACGCTGACCCAGCTGGGACTCGAACCTGGGAACTACAGATTACGAGCCTGGCGCGCTACCGACTAAGCCACCCCCTCCCAAGAAACCTGATAGAGCTTCTAAGTTATCTCCATCCTTTCTGTAGGGGAGGATTAAGTTATTTAATTTGACAAAATTCTGCATCCCCACTCCTTCAATTCAGTGAAAGAACCCTGGCTCTAAACACGTCAACTAAAGATTCCTTTTCGTGATCTTCAATTAATCTAGAAAGGTATTTTTTCTAAAATTCAGAGTGTCAAAGAATTACTCACAAAAGTAGGCATAATCAGAATCTGCAAATACACCAAGTTATTCGGAACCATCCCTTCCGTCTCATAATGTGCTTTAGCTTTCACTTTTATTTCTTCTAGCACATCATTTTTGATGATGACATGAGAACCGCCTGCTCTCCCTTCAGCTTGTAATCGAAACCTCTCTCCTTCAGAGTCCTTGCGTGTCACTTGCGACTTGGTTAGCCAGGATCAGCCAGCAAATGGGGCGGACATATTGGCACATTTCAGTAAATCATTTACTCTTTGAAGTCGCGATGGCTTTCAAGCAAATTGGACACTGCAACTAAACGATACCTGAATAATTAAGCGAAACCTAAACTGAAGAAAAAAACTGAAGTAAACAAACACTAAGAAAAAACTGGTGTAAACAGAAAGTAAAGACCATTCGTTTCTAACAAAATATGGAATGCTCATTTTCAAAGAGGAAAAGGTTTGTTTTCCAACTTTAGTTCCCTCTAACGGTGGAAATTCCAAATAATGGAAGAATCGGAAAATGCATATTATCACTGTTCAACACAAACAGAATTTTTTCGTATATCTCTTCATTTCAACATATCAAAAAAATACTCCCTAAACTATTAAATGTTCAAAATTTTCAAAAAGGTTTATAGAAAAAATTCCAACAAAGAAACCGTTATAATGAATGGAAGTGAAACCAGGAGTTGCAGATTCTAGAAAATAATTTGATTTACAGCATGGGTTTGACAAGGGATTTATTTTCAGAAATAGGAAAAAAAATATCTTTTCTTATTATAGAAACTATTACGTTGCTTTCCTACCTCTCCCCACTAAAAAGTCTCCCATCGACTTCGCGTTTACTCTCATCTTTATTGTAATATCTACCCAAATTAACCGACTCCGTTGTCAATTCTCCCCCCCCCCAAATGAATTTTTATTATTACGACATCGTTGTTCCTGCTTATACAGAAATGAAAGACTCAAAAAATTACTTTTGTCACGTTTTAAAAATATTAAAAAAAACATGATCTACTGGACTTGTTTTCGATGTGTAAAAATCCCGATACTAATTGAAAAAGATCGAAAACTAAGGTTGTTGGGTTGTTTTACCTCTGAGCGGCACTTTTTTCACATAATGGGTTAAATGGCCAGGTCACATGGACCCCGAAGGCTCAGAGAAGGTTGGGGGAGGGGACCCACTGGAACAGCTGTTGGGAGACAGATGGTAGCCTCCCGTCAAGGCCATCCAGCGTGTTCTTTAACGTGCACAGGGTATGGCTCTCTCCCGCACACGGGGCCACGGCTTAACGTCCCATCCGACGGACGGCGGTCTTTCCAAGCCCATCGGTGTCCCCTACTGACCGTGGGCAGGGCGGGAAATTTTGCGGAGATAAATCTCAACGCTGACCCAGCTGGTACTCGAACCTGGGAACTACAGATTACGAGCCTGACGCTCTACCGACTGAGCCACCCCCGCCCCGAAAACTAAGGTGACAGGATTTAAGGATCTGGGGACATTTCGAAATTTAGTTGGAATTCAGTTGCCAGCTATCACGTAGATGAGCAGACGTTCCTTTTTCTTGGGATGTCAGCCCAGTTTAATAGCTTATAACTGATCACTTTCATTTCAAGATTTTAGACTCAGTTTCTCAGTCACTTTCATTTCTGACCGATTTCTTTTTAATATAAAAGTGTGTTTAATATAAAAGTGTTTTAATATAAAGTTGTTTAATATTGAAAGATGTGCTCATGCTGAAATATTAATTTTAAATTTACATCTAAAAATAAATTCTGGTCACACTTCCGGGATACATCGGGTTGGGTTGTTTTTCCTGAGTGGAACCTTTTTGCCCACAATGGGCTAAATGGCTAAGTCACATGAACCCCTAGGGATCAGAGGACAGCGGGGGTGACCCATTGGATAGCTATTAATAGATATATAGTAACCTCCCGTCAAGGCCATCCAGTGTGTTTTTTAACGTGCGCAAGGTATGGCTCTCCCGCACACGTCGCCAGCTTAACGTCCCATCCGACGGACGGCGGCCTTTCCAAGCCCATCGGTGTTCCCTACTGACCTAGGGCGGGATGGGGAGTTTTGCGGAGATAAAAATCAACACTGACCCAGTGCGACTCGAACCTGGAAACGACAGATTACGAGTCTGGCGCGCTACCGACTGAGTCAACTATTCCAAAATGAAAAATACTTATTCCTTCCGAAAAGAAATTTTACGGCGGAAACAGACGGATTTACTTCATTTTTCCACATACATGACTTGGTCCAGCGTATCCACACATTACGACAATACGGAGAATCTTAATCACATTACACAGTACAAAAATTTAGCCCTTAATTACGCCACTTCCGCTAGGTTGTAGCTTTATTTTTTACTAATACTTAATGCTTCGTCGAAAACACTTCATTTTTTAAAGTAGCAGAGAAAACTATTCACGAAAACGAAATGGTGAATTCGCTTAAACCACAGCTCTGGGCCAAGTCATTTATTTTCGAAATTAGTTCACTTGGCCGTGAAACAATCTCGTGGGCCTAGAAGTCTGCTTTCATGCTTGGATGCTCAATTGCTCTTTCCTTCAGAATAATCAAGCGGAAGGATTGTTTCGGAAAAGTTTGTTTAATCTCAGCTAACACTAATTCCTTTCTTCCACTAATTAGATTTCATTTCTGCTTGCCTTTTCAGCAAAACTCGCTTTAAACTGGGAGTGCCTTTGACTGTGCGAGCTTATCAGAAAATATTTCAACGATGATGGAACATTGCGTTGTTTCACCTCTGAGCGCCTTTTTTTTTGCACAAAATGAACTAATGGGCCAGATCACAGGAACCCGTAAGGCTCAGAGAAGATTGGGTAAAGGCAGGGTTAGGTTGGGTTGTTTTACCTCTGAGCGGCACTTTTTTGCACACCATGGGCTAAATGGCCAGGTCACATGGACCCCGAAGGCTCAGAGAAGGTTGGAGGAGGAGACCCGCTGGAACAGCTGTTGGGAGACAGATGGTAGTCTCCCGTCAAGGCTATCCAGCGTGTTCTTTAACGTGCACAGGGTGTCTCTCCCGCACACGGGGCCACGGCTTAACGTCCCATCCGACGGACGGCGACCTTTCCAAGCCCATCGGTGTCCCCTACTGACGGTGGGCAGGGCGGGGAATTTTGCGGAGATAATTCTCAACGCTGACCCAGCTGGGACTCGAACCTGGGAACTACAGATTACGAGCCTGGCGCGCTACCGACTGAGCCACCCCCGCCCCAGGTAAAGGCAGGGTTCTCCAAAAGGAGGGCATTTCCTCCTCTTATCTCGTGCCTTCATAGAATTATTAAAAAGCATAAATGTCCTCCATTTTCTATAAACTTATAACACGTTTTAAATTAAAGCACTCCTATTTTTGTATTTTCCTTTTTTAAATTTCTTAAACCAATGACTAGAATATAATTTGCGGTTAACCGTGAAATAATATACTCTAAAGGCAAATCGTGAATATTAAACTAATTATCTTAATGTAAAAGTTACCATCTTCTGTAATCTCAATGGGTGTAATTTACATGCCACATTGAGAAAAGTACGGGCTTTAGAAAATTGCATAAAATTTTGCTTTTGTGCACTGATAGAGTTATGAAAGTTAACAGTTTGATATTTTTATTTGCAATATAAAAGAAGAGAAGGAATTAAGGCTTATACAAAGTGGAGTAGTTCCTTCTCATACAAGAAAATAGCAAGGCCGAAGTCAACTCTTAACTGAAGCAGTGATCAGCATAATAGAAACACAAAGTTTGACCTCTGAAATAGCAGATAGTTCTAATCACAATGCCATTTAAGGCCAAATAATTCTCGATTTGCTATCAAGTATGAACGAAAATCGGCACGTCAGATATTTTAAAGTTTATTCAATAATTGGCATCGGGCCTTTTTCTGGCTAAATTGTTAGTCAGAACTTAATATGAAGAAACTTATTTTTTATCACAAATTGAGGGTATGTCCTCCATTTTTACCTTTTCGGTCCTCCTTTTAGAACACTAGCATCTGGTAACCCTATTTAAAGGGGTTACCCCCTCTGGGAAACTTTTAGGAGACAGATGGAAACCTCCCGTCAAGGCCATCAAGGATTGGGTTTTTTTTGTTTCACACAATGAGTTAAATGGCCAGGTCACAAGGACCCAAGGGCTTAGAAAAGGTTGGGGGAGGAGACTCAGTGGGCAACTGTAGGGAGACAGATGGTAGCCTCCTGTCAAGGTCTCTCAGCATGTTCTTTAATGTGCACCAGGATTGCTCAACGAAAACTGAGCCGCAGCTTAACATCCCCTACGACAGAGGGCAGGGCGTGGTGTTTTGAGGAGATAAATCTCAACGTTGGCCCAGTTTCCTGCAGATAAGCTATTTAGCTTTGCGGGTCAAAGTGTAAATGTATTTTTATTCTTTACTCTTATGAATAAAAATTATATTCTAAAAAAAAAAGGGACTCGAACCTGGGAACTGTCCATCCCTTCCCCTCTGGTTTTATTTTTTCTAGATACAAACCTAAATATGCCACTCATCGGTAATAAAATAGTTCTTTAACATTAGTAATATAATTTCTTATAATATAAGAAGTGCACTAAAATAATAGGGTAATTATTACCTGATAAAGCTGCATAAATTGGAGAGAGTGTTCCTCTGTTCGATATCTCCTAGACGGTCAGAGCAACGGCCACTGAACTTCGTCTGCAGCTTCATCTGATCGTAACTTAATGTATTGTCAATGTTCGACCCCTCAAAATTAGGCTGAATCTATATGCACTCAAGTATTCATTATAAGTTGTTCAATAGCTTTAAATGAACATGACCTGTCTTTATTACACATACATTACCGTGTATATATAAGTTAGGGGGAAAATAATATTTTATTAACACTGTTAATCCGCCCCTGGATAATCGAGAGTTAACTGCAAATAGTCGACGGGGTCATTGTATATTTGGAATAACGGACAGGTCATTGTGACCCTGTCCATTTAGCCCCTTGTTTGCTAAAAAGTGCCGCTCAAAGGTAAAACAACCTATATAATATATATGTATATACACTGCAAGTATATTGGGCTTATATAACCATTAGCAAATAGTGGACGAGCTCATTATGTCTAAATAGCGAAAAATACATAAGTTTAAATATTAAGAAAACCAAATTTAATAGGTTATTGTTGAACCATATTGTTAGTATTAAATCTATCATGGCTGATGTTCAGATACAATTCACTACTATTTGGATTTCTGAAAACAATTATGGATCATCAGCAAATAACTTCTTTTAAAGTTGAAAAATATTAAAATGAATTAAAAATAATATGGGTCCAAATATTTAGCCTTGTGGTACATTAGTGATCAATTTAATTGTACTTTTGTTGGTGTTGATCTTGACAAAATTATATCCTATTTTTTAAATATGATTTGAACCACTCAAAAACAACCCCTATAAATCCTATGGCAAATAATTTCTTTACGAGTAGTTCGTGGTTAACGCTTGTGTCGTTTGTCAAACGCTTTTTCTATGTCCAAGCATACAGAGGCCCAGTTTTTTTTTGTTAGTTATCAATTGCACTCAAAATTATCGTAATCAATTTTAATATAGCATCTTCAACATTACACCATTCCCTGAATCCAAATTGTGAACTGCTAAAATAATTTTGTTCAAGCATCTTAAAATTCTTTCCAGAATTTCTTCTACAACTTTTGATAAATCAGACAAAACTGATCTTGGCCTAAAGTTATTCATCTCATCTTTGTTTCCTTTTTTAAAAACAAGAATAACATTTTCAATTATTAAACTGTTTAAAAAATATGCCATTTTTTGAAAGGAAGATTAATCTGCTAGATATTCAGCATTTTATTTAGCGGTAATTTTAATAACTTGGGTCAATCTTACATCCGGCAGATTTATTATTTAATGAGGACATGATCTATATCGCTTCCTTAGAATTCGTTGGTTCCAAGCAAACAGAATTTGGAGGATCCTAATCTGTTTACATATGAATTATTAACAGCACCAGTCCTACCTAAATTAACATTCATAAAACTATTATTTTCGGGCAAAATGTTTAAGTCCAATATATTTGCAGTGTATATATATATTGCACAGGTTGTTTTACCTCTGAGTGGTACTCTTTGGCAAACAATGGAGTAAGTGGCCGGAAGGAAGGTTGGGGAAAGGAATCCACTGCAACAGCTGGTAGAACCTAGGGTTGGGTTGTTTTACCTCTGAGCGGCACTTTTTTGCACACCATGGGCTAAATGGCCAGGTCACATGGACCCCGAAGGCTCAGAGAAGGTTGGGGGAGGGGACCCACTGGAACAGCTGTTGGGAGACAGATGGTAGCCTCCCGTCAAGGCCATCCAGCGTGTTCTTTAACGTGCACAGGGTATGGCTCTCCCGCACAACACGGGGCCACGGCTTAACGTCCCATCCGACGGACGGCGGCCTTTCCAAGCCCATCGGTGTCCCCTACTGACCGTGGGGGAATTTTGCGGAGATAAATCTCAACGCTGACCCAGCTGGGATTCGAACCTGGGAACTGCAGATTACGAGCCTGGCGCGCTACCGACTGAGCTACCCCTGCCCCACTCGTTAGGAAGGACATCAGAGTTAATGAAATGGAATTGATATTGATAAATCTAGGAAGCAAGCAAACAGAATCAGCAATAATAGGAAGAGTGAATAAAAGTACTTCAATTCACCTTTGCTGAAAAGTTCCTTTGATTAAAGTTCACTTAAATTCAATAATCTTTTAGAACTCTCAAAACATCAGGATTAAAGCGGTATTGGCTAAATTGACTCTCTGGTCGTCTTATCGAGTACAAGATTAAGATCAGGAATCGAGGTCATAAAAAAAAAGTTGCTTTTTGTTGACAGAGGGCGTGGATGTCATTCCACGCGCTGATCATTGGAAAGACGGATTTCATTGAGACTTCTGAGACAGCCGCGAAGCAGAAACTTTTCTAAAGCAAGGATGAGACCGCAACTGTGAAACTTGTGGCACAAGTTAACAGGAACAATCTACAGCTGATGACAAGCAGCAGGATGTCAATTGTCTCTGCCACATTGCGAAATCATCAAATGGATAAAAACCCATTCAGAAATAGGTGGGAAGAAAATATTTCGAAGAACTTGGGAAAAGTAGACCACTAGACATATGCTACGAAACTTTATTGATAAACTAGCTAAGCTCCTATTCCCTCCATATATCAGTTATACTGAAACTGCTTCATACAGCAATCAAGTTTTCCTTAATCTCAGAATTAAGGTATTTATACATTGCGCCATTAAAATGTTACATTCCCATTGACAATAAAAGGGAACTTTGTAACTTCGAAGCTCTATAACTTCTAAAATAGGGATTTAATGGAAAAACATGAGTGAAGATCATAAAACGATTTTAATCTAGATTTTTGAAACAATATTCGCTCATTATTTAAAGGGATATGAAAGAGTGAATATTTAACAATTATATTATTTTACAAAAAAATCATAATTGTCTAATATTGAAATAATCATTACCCAAACTTGTAAAATGTATATTTTATTAAATAGCAAGTATTGATTCAAAGCATTTAAGTTTTAATTTCTGAATTCTTAAGACGTATTATTGCTGTGCAATATTTCAGCTTTCATGATTCTTTAAATCCACAGCATGGAGGGGCGGGGGTGGCTCAGTCGGTAGCGCGCCAGGCTCGTAATCTGTAGTTCCCAGGTTCGAATCCCAGCTGGGTCAGCGTTGAGATTTATCTCCGTAAAATTCCCCGCCCACGGTCAGTAGGGGACACCGATTGCCTTGGAAAGGCCGCCGTCCGTCAGATGAGACGTTAAGCCGTGGTCCCGTGTGCGGCAGAGCCATAACCTGTGCACGTTAAAGAACACGCTGGATGGCCTTGACGGTAGGCTACCATCTGTCTCCCAACAGCTGTTCCAGTGGGTCCCCTCCCCCAACCTTCTCTGAGCCTTCGGGGACCATGTGACCTGGCCATTTAGCCCATGGTGTGCAAAAAAGTGCCGCTCAGAGGTAAAACAACCCAACCCAATCACAGCCATGTACCATTAGAAGGTATTGAACCACTCTTACGCTGTTGAAGTATGATGTCAATAGGTATAGAGGAAAAACCTGACAGGTTATCAGGAAGTGGTGGGGTCGGATCCCACTCAGCTTAAAACAATTTTCCCTCTATATCCATTGACATCACTATACTTCAACAACGTAAAGAGTAGTTCAATACCTTGTAACTGAACGAATATTGTTGGAAGCAGAATCTGAAATAAATTTTATTTTGATCTTAATCTCCACCGACATATTTCCGTTAAATGCATGTTTTAGAAGTTATAGAGCTTCGATGTCGAGAAGCCCGTCGACATAACATGGGTGGTTTTACTTTTGGGCGGCGCTTTTTTGCACACAATGGACTGAAATAGACAGGTCACAAAGACCCCGAGGGTTGGGTTGTTTTACCTCTGAGCGGCACTTTTTTGCACACCATGGGCTAAATGGCCAGGTCACATGGACCCCGAAGGCTCAGAGAAGTTTGGGGAAGGAGACCCACTGGAACGGCTGTTGGGAGACAGATGGTAGCCTCCCGTCAAGGCCATCCAGCGTGTTCTTTAACGTGCACAGGGTATGGCTCTCCCAAACACGGGGCCACGGCTAAACGTCCCATCCGACGGACGACGGCCTTTCCAAGCCCATGGGTGTCCCATACTGACCGTGGGAAGGGCGGGGAATTTTGCGGAGATAAATCTGAACGCTGACCCAGCTGGGACTCGAACCTGGGAACTAAAGATTACGAGCCTGGCGCGCTACCGACTGAGCCACCCCCGCCCCCAAAGACCCCGAGGACTCAGAAGGTTGGGGGGGGGGGGGGGTAGGAGAGTCACTGAACAGCTATTAAGGAGGCGAAAGGTAGCCTCCCGTCAAGACCATACAGCGTGTTTTTAACGTTCACAGGGTATGGCTTTCCCGCACACTAAATCACGGCTTAATGTTCCGTCCTACGGATGACACCTTTTCAAGGCCATCGGTACTGACCGAGAGCAGGGCGGGGAGTTTTGCGGAGATAAATCTCACACTGGGCCAGATGGGACTCGAACCGAGATCACTGCAAAATTACGAGCCTGGCGCGCTACTGAGAGATCCATCCCAGCCTCTTGACAAAACATGATAATTCTAATATTTCTGTAGGGCCGCTTCGGGATGACTTTCCCAAAAGGGAGGTTTCGATAACGCAGCACCTGTAAAAGGGACTTCGCATCGGAGCGCGAATATACCTTGCAGACTTGAGGCCAGTCCTAGATAGGGCAGTGTATAAGGGTTGGGTTGTTTTGCCTCTGAGCGGCACTTCTTTGCACACCATGGGCTAAATGGCCAGGTCACATGGACACCGAAGGCTCAGAGAAGGTTGGGGGAAGGGGACCCACTGGAACAGCTGTTGGGAGACAGATGGTAGCCTCCCGTCAAGGCCATCCAGCGTGTTCTTTAACGTGCACAGGGTATGGCTCTCCCGCACACGGGGCCACGGCTTAACGTCCCATCCGACGGACCTCGGCCTTTCCAAGCCCATCGGTGTCCCCTACTGACCCTAGGCAGGGCGGGGAATTTTGCGGAGATAAATCTCAACGCTGACCCAGCTGGGATTCGAACCTGGGAACTACAGATTACAATCCTGGCGCGCTACCGACTGAGCCACCCCCGCCCCGCAGTGTATAAGGAATCATAGTTTTATAGCTATTAATGGTATTAATTAGTAACTAATGACATTCGCTATTCATCGTTAGAAAACTTACTTCACAATAGTTGAAGTTCGGCAATCGTGAATAATCTTAAAAAGGGATATTCTTTTGTGATTTGGCAAATATATATGAAATCAACTGCGAACTTAAAAAAATTATCGAACCTTCTAGCGAAAAAAAACTTCCAACGCCCCTGTAAATATCTGCCATATATAGGGGGGAAAATTCAAATGCTACGAGTTTTAACCTCATTTGAGTCTGATTGATGCGAAGAATGGTTGGGTGAATTATCTGCAGACATTTTGTGCCATTTCTCTCCATGAATTAATGAAGTGAAATGTGGTGAGCTGCCCGAGCCAGCTTTTCTTCCTTTGGCAGGCACGTGGCACAGAGATAAGACAAGCTAACCCTTTTATACCCTCGTGCTAAATATAATCGACGGTCTCGCTGTACCGAGCCCGAGCGCCAGACAGGTGGGCCGGGCCCGCGTTCCTTTACCATCTACGACTTGGAACTTGAGGAGCCTCCTGACAATACAATGATCACCCCAGCTGCAAAGGAGGGTCGCGGCAGAAATGCTCGTGCTTTGTCATGGTGAGGAGATTGTGATGATGAGGTACAGGATTTGCTTGAATCCGAAATACTCTCGAATTGTGAAAAGGGTGACTGGAATTATCATTGGTACCACTATATCACTGGCAAAATATAGTCTCGAAATTGCTTACGTTTTTGTTGCTGTTTGATTGAGATTATAGACTTATTACCATATTTTCAAAGTACGTTACCTATAAATTTATATACATCAAATATTGCCTTTTTAATTCAATTATTTCAAAAATTTATAAAGTCTTAGTGGCATCAGGTACGTGGCCAGGATTTGGTTTCGAGAGGTATCTGAGAAAAAAAAAAATCTTATTTAATGTCGGGCATGTAATATGGGAGTAAAATAATAATAAAAAATATATCCGTTTTGAATTTCAAAGCAGGTAGGCAAGTTTGAAGTTTCGTATAAGACGATGGGATTTCGCGGGGGAGACATCGGGGGACCCCCCCCCCCCATTTTCCCCCTCCCCGGGTACATCCTTGACTTAGGTAGAGTGTCTAGTGAGCCAGCTGATGCTCCATCAGGATAACTTTGTGTTAGTTCTAACTGAGACAATGGTCAGCAGCGACTTCGTCTTAGCAGGGCATGTCCTTGGAGAGGTGGAAGATCCTATTTGCTGAAAAAAGGGCAATCACATTTTCAGGTTAGTTCATATCTTTGGGGCTTATGCGAATTTATGCAGCATCTATTTAATTAATATTAGAAAATTAATTATCGATATTTAAAAAATCCAAAATCTCAATTTTAAACTGTTCTTGCGAATAAATTTTTTTCTTTCTAAAACAGTTTCGGCGGGTTTCCAAAATTCCAGAACCTCTGGCTAAACTAAGTCAGCTTCGAGAATAATAAAAAAAATTACCCCTCAAGCAACGGTTACCCCAGAGATCTCACAGGAGTGTCAGTATAATAGGACAAAGTTGGGTTGTTTTACCTCTGAGCGGCACTTTTTTGCACACCATGGGCTAAATGGCCAGGTCACATGGACCCAGATGGCTCGGAGAAGGTTGGGGGAGGGGACCCACTGGAACAGCTGTTAGGAGAGAGATGGTAGCCTCCCGTCAAGGCCATCCAGCGTGTTCTTTAACGTGCACAGGGTATGGCTCTCCCGCACACTGGGCCACGGCTTAACGTCCCATCCGACGGACGGTGGCCTTTCCAAGCCAATCGGTGTCCCCTACTGACCGTGAACAGGGCGGGGAATTTTGCGGAGATAAATCTCAACGCTGACCCAGCTGGGACTCGAACCTGGGAACTACAGATTACGCGCCTGGCGCGCTACCGACTGAACCACCCCCGCCTCAGATTTGCGAGGAATGAATAACGAAAAGACAACAGAAACATCTGTCTTATCCGAGGTTCGAAGATAATTCGGCATCATCCATAGCAGATGCCTCGTCCAATATGAAGATAAACTAGTAAGATAAAAGCTCCAACATCATTAGCATGCAAGAGCCGGATCAACCATCTGTAATTTACGTCATGGGAAATATGAGTAACGTTTAAAAATGCTAAATTAATATCGGGAGCGAAAATGTATAGTCAATAAAAGTCCTTTAAACAATTGAATAAAGAGTATTATTCCTAATAAAGATCCGAAGTTTCTTAAGTAGGAGATATTAGAGGTTAAATTTGGGTTGGGTTGTTTTACCTCTGAGCGGCACTTTTTTGCACACCGTGGGCTAAATGGCCAGGTCACATGGACCCCGAAGGCTCAGAGAAGGTTGTTGGAGGGGACCCACTGGAACAGCTGTTGGGAGACAGATGGTAGCCTCCCGTCAAGGCCATCCAGCGTGTTCTTTAACGTGCACAGGGTATGGCTCTCCCGCACGCGGGGCCACGGCTTAACGTCCCATCCGACGGACGGCGGCCTTTCCAAGCCCATCGGTGTCCCCTACTGACCGTGGGCAGTGCGGGGAATTTTGCGGAGATAAATCTCAACGCTGACCCAGCTGGGACTCGAACCTGGGAACTACAGATTACGATCCTGGCGCGCTACCTACTGAGCCACCCCCTCCCCTTAGAGGCTGAAGGTAACTGAAATAGTTATGCGCTTTAATCAATAGCCAAGTGCTTTAACCACTCTGGCATTGGGCTCTAAATCAAACTTTGCTAAAAGCTGACCAAAACTATTGATTCAATTTCGCTGCTTTTTTTTTCCCTTGCTTCTTATCTCGGAGGAGACTTTTATCGTAAGAACTTTGAGAAATAAAAGAATTCGGCTAATCCAAAAAGTCTATTTGTTGTGATATCCATTATCAGTTTTTTTTTCAGTCTTGTTTAAACAGCTGCTCTGGCACTTCAAGTCAAATGATAGCATCGATGACAGAATCTTCATCTTCAAACAATCACTAGTTGATAAAAAAAATGTTTACGAAAGGTTCAGGTAAAAATACGTAAATCTAATGAAGCATTAGAATTGAAAAAATTAATACAGAAATCCTTTGCAGCACCTGAAATTTTTTTAAAATATTTATTGAGCGCAAAAGAAACCCTGCAAGAGGCCAGGTCATGACAGATGTTTCCTTTCATATAGTATCAAATATACTTTTTAATGAATCAATTTTTGCAGTGTAAAAGAATCGAATAAATATTATTGTTGATAGTTTATATCGATTGCAAATGAGAAATCTGCCCATAATGCATTTCATGTACAGCAAAATCTGGTTAATTTGAAACTAATTTGAATTTCCGTATAGTTAGAATGTTCTTTCAATTTTAACACCCAATAAGCAAATCTCATACAAAAAATATCTCGATAATTCGACACCCTCGATAATTCGAAATTTAAAAACTATTAAATCTGTATTTAAAATAGCAATATATTTATGCTCGAGTAGTGCAAAATAATTATAAAAAATGTTCGTAACACTTATGCGTTAGCAACAGTCTTCTACATCTCCTCCCCGATTATATGGGTTGTTTTACCTCTGAGAGACACTTTTTTGCACACAATAGACCCCGAAGGCTCAGAGAAGGCTGGGGGAGGGGACCCACTGGAACAGCTGTTGGGGGACAGATGGTAGCCTCCCGTCAAGGCCATCCAGCGTGTTCTTCAACGTGCACAGGGTATGGCTCTCCCACACAGGGAACCACGACTTAACGTCCCATCAGATGGACGGCGGCCTTTCCAAGCCCATCGGTGTCCCCTACTGACCGTGGGCAGGGCGGGGAGTTTTGCGGAGATAAATCTCAACGCTGACCGAGCTGGGACTCTAACCTGGGAACTGCAGATTACGAGACTGGCACGCCACCGACTGAGTCACCCCCGCCCCAGGAGATTTACTGCATAGCTGTTCGGAGACGCATAGAAGTCTTCTGTCAAGGTCCTCCAGCTTATTTCGTTCTGTACAAAAGAAGCCAGTCATTTCAATATCTCATCCTTTCCAAATGTAAAAGAATTCCCTTTCTCAATGAAGGTGAGAGGATTAGCAGAGAAAATCTCCATGCAATGCAACGAGATGACTCTTCTGAATACAGGACACATTGTTTAACGGTCCTATCAGAGAGGATCTCGGAACTTTTTTTTCCGCCAAGGTCAAGGTGCGGGAAATTTTTGAAAATTTCATCTCTGAGACAGATGGGACTCGAACCCGAGAAATCTCAGTTTCAGGAGAATGGCTCAATACTGACCGAGCTTCCTCACATCTCTTTAAAGGAAAAAACGTTTGAATTTTACTTCCCTATGCATTCTGAAAGGCACTTTATTTCAAAACGTGTAAGGATCTTTTTCTGCGGCAATTTCTCTCTTTGATCACGAAACAATTTTGGAAGATTTCTCTGAGCATGCAAAAGCAACATCAATTTCATTGCATGCCGAAACACTGAGAGGCAGAATATGAAACTGAGGAAAAATCTGCTCCAAAACAGCTTCGGTTGAAAATTGAATTTCGTGGAAAAACAAGAAATAAAAGATAACTTCGAAAACAAATTTTAATGTTCAGCGATAAATTACGTATTCTTTCAAAAAAAAAAAACGACTGTACTTTTATCATAATTCACTAAACAGTGAATTGTCGGAATCAGTAAATCAGCTATATAAGTCACTGAAATAAATAACTTTGAACGTCAACATTGAACATACCTTGGCTCTTGATTCATTCAATTGAATTACGAGTTTCCCGGAAAAATAAAGAATTTTTTATGCAATTGAATACACATGATGCAAAGAGAGTAGAATGTCAAATCTGTACAGTCGCTCAAAAAAGTATCCGAACACTACGGTTGACTACTGAATTCAGAAAAAATGTCTGGCAACGATTTTTTTTAGAAATTAATGATCTGGCAACCTTCGTGTCACGTGGCCAGATCACTAATTTATAGATATTTTTCCAGATATTTTTTCTGAATTCTGTAATCAACCGTAGTGTTCGGATACCTTTTTGAGCGACTGAGGTGGTCATATTATTTTGATACTAGATCGTGTGGGCTCACTCACGGAAATATTAAGCGTGTGCAGTTGCCGTTCACAGCAAACTGGAGCGTGTGCAGTAACTGCACACGCTCCAGTTTGCTGTGAACGGTAACTGGAGCGTGTACAGTTGCTGTACACGCTTAAGATATTTTTCCTGAATTCTGTAATCACGTGACACGAAGGTTGCCAGATCACTAATTTCTAAAAAAATCTTTGCTAGATATTTTTTCTGAATTCTGTAATCAACCATAGTGTTCGAATACTTTTTTGAGCGACTGTACAAGGGCAGAGTTAACTGACAACCTTTGCTGTAACTTTTGTGCATCAAAACTGTTGAATAGTTCATTTACCCTAGAAGGAGTAATAGTTCCTTTAATCATACACAGCTCTCATTCTTTTGACAGGTTGGTAGTTCTTTTAATTCAGCAGTTTTCAGTGCTGTGAACAGTATTTTCTCAGCTGAAAACTTTTCGCCTTGAACGAAGGAATTCATACGAAGAAATTCATTTCACTGCAGTAGCAGGGCAAGTGCGAAATAAAACCACCCATCCACCTCCCGGATTTCAACTCGGGATCGACTTGTTACGCGTCCGTTGCTCTACCATTTGAGCTTTTGAATTGGGTTGTTTTACCTCTGAGCGGCACTTTTTTGCACACCATGGGCTAAATGGCCAGGTCACATGGACCTCGAAGGCTCAGAGAAGGTTGGGGAAGGGGACCCACTGGAACAGCTGTTGGGAGACAGATGGTAGCCTCCCGTCAAGGCCATCCAGCGTGTTCTTTAACGTGCACAGGGTATGGTTCTCCCGCACACGAGGCCACGGCTTAACGTCCCATCCGACGGACGGCGGCCTTTCCAAGCCCATCGGTTGCCCCTACTGACCGTGGGCAGGGCGGGGAATTTTATGGAGATAAATCTCAACGCTGACCCAGCTGGGACTCGAACCTGGGAACAACAGATTACGAGCCTGGCGCGCTACCGACTGAGTCACCCCCGCCCCACCATTTGAGCTAAGGCGGCCGCAATTCACACTTGCTTAAAATTGCGATTATTGTGAAGCTTTACGATACGACTCCAAGTGTCGGGGCAAATTGGGAAGAAGCTGGAGTGTAAACCAGATTTCGAGTCAGATAGACGAACGGGCGATTTTACACACTTGCCTTGTTACTTCAATACTAGAGTTTGACCTTTGTTAAATTTTAATCTTTAAGGTCTGAAACTTCGCATTTTGGAGAGTCGACTGAGTTGCGATTATACGCGATAAGTAAATTTGGCGAAATGAAATGAAAACTAAATCAGCTGATAAAGGAGTGGAAGTTTTATACTTCAATACTAATGCAGCTGCTTCTAAAAATCTAGCGTCTGATTGGTTGTACCTATGTTACACAATCAGTGAAACTGACGTCATCCAACATCGGATGTTAAAGCCGTGGATTCATTCGGAAGCAAGCCCGTTCCCCAGTTAAAATCCTAAATGGCAATAAGGGTAACTTGAAGGTTCCCCATCGCCCCTTGCTACTACAGATATTGTATAAAACAAAAAAATTAAAAAATACCTATCTTTCTATATGGGGCATAAAATTTTCTATTTTTGAAAATTTTTTAGTGTATTTTTTGTCACTAAAAACATCTATCTACAGAAACTCATTTGATATAGGATTCAAACATCGACAATATTTTTCCATTTTTTTTATAGTCATGTTTGAAATAGTCCATTGGTGACGTCACAAGTTTTTGAAATATAACTCGTTAAGGTCGACCCCCGCCAAACTCCGAGAATATTGGTGGCAAAATTCGCAGGAATTTACTACGGTCCTCGTATGAGCTTCCATTGGACAACCCTCTTAATTGTAGGCACTCCTTTCGGATGATATAATAGAAGAACGATTTACATATTTCTCATTTTTAGGTGGCTTGAGTTGTTTTACGTCTGAGCGGCACTTTTTTGCACACCATGGGCTAAATGGCCAGGTCACATGGACCCCGAAGGCTCAGAGAAGGGGACCCACTAGAACAGCTGTTGGGAGACAGATGGTAGTCTCCCTTCAAGGCCATCCAGCGGGTTCTTTAACGTGCACAGGGTATGGTTCTCCCGTACACGGGGCCACGGCTTAACGTCTCATCGACGGACGGCGGCCTTTCCAAGCCCATCGGTGTCCCCTACTGACCATGGACAGGGTGGTAAATTTTGCGGAGATAAATCTCAACGCTGACGCAGCTGGGAGCTCGAACCTGGGAACTACAGATTACGAGCCTGGCACGCTACCGACTGAGCCACCCCCGCCCCATTTTTAGGTGGGAAGCATGGACAAAGATGAAGCTGTAAATATCTGAGCTATATCTTTATTAACCACAACATTCGTCACGTCACTAGCTATCATTTCATATATGATTATTTTCAGCACTCTGGTTTTAGAGTTAACTTAAGAATAGTTTTCATATTTCCCTTGGGTGGGAAGAAAGCATGGGCGGGGGTGGAGGGTCAATTCTTTACAGCCTATGAGACATCCGCGTTACAATCTTTCACTTGGCACAAATCATTTTTTTTATCGCGTTCAAAAGATATGATGAATCAACTGCTTTGACAAACACAGAAATAATTTGCACAAAATTCTAAAACTGGCTTATTTTTATTAAATGGTTTGAAATAACCGTTTTTAAGTTTTAATTAACTTCTGAGGCGAATTATTATGAGTGAATATAGAGATGTCAAACTTTTATAACTCTTTACGTACTGCACGGATATCGTTCAAAATTTAGGCTGTTTAATTGATATCTTTATCTTCAGTCATTGTTTCCATAAAATTTTATTTAATCAGTTATGAAGCCTCGACATTGACATAAGAGAATATTTCCATTTTTGTTCCCATCACCTGCATGTCTCTCTACCTTTGTTCTAAACCTTCTATGACCAAGTTAGTGATATCGCAGAAACAATTCAATTGTATCCTCTGATATGTCTAATTGATGGACTCGCATGAGGAAAATGAAAGCCAACAACATAACCTGACAAAAACTTTAATAGAATACATCTTTATAGAAGTATTATGTAGTAAACAATGGCATCTTTAAGCCAAAGTCTCTTTTATAGCGAGCGAATGAATGATTTATTAATAGGTTTCGAATTTTAATGCAGTAACTTACAAAGAGTGGAAAAATTATATCTGAAAAAGCTTCGTAACTTGTTAGCAAGACAAAACTCACGAAACAGACACTTTTTTATATACATCCCCCGGTTGAGAGGGGAAAAATCATTTGTCTTCCTCACCCTCTCACCCAACTCCTTTTTTCCTAGAATTTAAGGGGCAGGGGATACGCCAGGCTCGTAATCTGCAGTTCCCAGGTTCGAGTCCCAGCTGGGACAGCGTTGAGATTTGTCTCCGCAAAACTCCCCGCCCTGTCCACGGTCAGTAGAGGACACCGATGGGCTTGGAGGGCCGTCGGATTGGACGTTAAGCCGTGGGCCCGTGTGCGGGAGAGCCATACCCTGCGCACGTTAAAGAACACGCTGGATGGCCTTGACGGGAGTCTACCATCTGTCTCCCAACAGCTGTTCCAGTGGGTCCCCAACCTTCTCTGAACCTTCGGGGTCCATGTGACCTGCCCATGTAGCCTATGGGGTGCAGAAAAGTGCCGCTCAGAGGTAAAACAACCCAACGTTAAAAAACACGCTGGATGGCCTTGACGGGAGGATACCATCTGTCTCCCAACAGCTGTTCCAATGGTCCCCAACCTTCGGGGTCCATGTGACCTGCCCATTTAGCCCATGGTGTGCAAAAAAGTGCCGCTCAGAGGTAAAACAACCCAACCTAGAATTAAATGTTTTAAATATGAATCGTTGAAAACAACTGATTTTTCTTATCTGGTAGATTTTGCAGATTGTTTAGTAAACCAAAGTATGAATACAGGGTGAGCCTCAGTAACTGAATAAGTTTGAGGTTAAAGTGTTTTTATCTTCTGTAAGTAGATTTATAAGATTTCTATTGTTTTACTTCTGAGCTATACTTTTGCACACAGTGGGCTAAATTGCCATGTCAGAACGTTAGGGATCTCACTCTCGAAGTTTTGAAGAGGGGTGGGGTCAGAAATATGATTTAACGGGCCCGTGATGCTCCCAAGCTTTCATTTGAAATAAACTGGTTATTTTCAGAATCACTTATGCAATTTTTTCCACAGTAAAGTATGGATGTGTTGAGGGGGGGGGGGGGGGGGTGTGAGTAGGGGGTCATAGTAGGGTTTCTAGGGGGGGGGGGTCATAAATTTTGAGGAATGCATCAAATTACAATAATACGAAACTATGTACTGAATTCGATAGTTCTAGCTCCTGCCGTTTAATTATTTTGCAGGTGGGATGAAGTATATTTGCCGAGCGAACTTTTACGTGCAACATCCAGAAAGAACCTCCTTGATCTCGGGAAAGCAAGGTGAAGAGTATCTTTGAAATCTTAAAATCTCCGACTGCATAGCGAATAGACAACTGCCAAAACACATCTAAAATCTCGATAAAGGAAACTTAAGTTTTCGTCAATAATTTCCCACGAATAGACAGAAAATATGATTTATGTGATCTTTGAGTCAAATTTGTCATTTGTGAGACTCAATCAAATCCTTGCAATACCTCTCCGCTTCAACAAAGCCCATTCCCTGAAACACTCCGTATATAGGTTCTCTATATACGACCCCCCCCCCCCCCCCCCCAGTTTTTTTTCTTCTATATCTGGGCCTGCATATGCATACGGAACCTGTACGGGTCTGTTGACCCCTTGGTTCCATTGTAGTGAATATATTTTCATTCTTCTATCGTTTGGTTTAATGATTTTTTTTGTACTTTATTTCTTTGAATAAGTTTGAGGGTTGTTGTAAGTTGTTTTACCTCTGAGCGGCACTTTTTTGCACACCATGGGCTAAATGGCCAGGTCACATGAACCCCGAAGGCTCAGGGAAGGTTGGGGGAGGGGACCCACTGGAACAGCTGTTGGGAGACAAATGGTAGTCTCCCGTCAAGGCCATCCAGCGGGTTCTTTAATGTGCACAGGGTATGGCTCTCCCGCACACGGGGCCACGGCTTAACGTCCCATCCGACGGACGGCGGCCTACTGACCGTGGGCAGGGTGGGAAATTTTGCGGAGATAAATCTCAACGCTGACCCAGCTGGGACTCGAACCTGACTGAGCTACCCCCGTCCCCAATAAGTTTGAGGTTAAAAAAGTTTTTATACTTTTGCACACAGTGGGCTAAATTGCCATGTCAGAAGGTTAGGGACCCCACTCGTGAAATTTTGAGGAGGGGTGGGGTCGGAAATAAGATGATTTAAAGTGGCCCGTCGATAAGGTGTTTTTTTTTTTTTTGAAAAAACTTACCAAGAATCTTCAAGAATTTGCTTCACTTGCCAACGAGCGTAATCAATATTTGGTTTACTAATCAGGATGCGTTTTAAGTCTAACTCGAAATATTACCATTTGTAGTCTCCAGGATTAGAAATCCCTTTTCTGCCTCGTTGTACATTAGTAGCTTTACCATTTGAACCGAGATTTCAATTTACTGAAAGGTTGTTGGGTTGTATTACCTCTGAGCGGCACTTTTTTGCACACTATGGGCTAAATGGCCAGGTCACATGGACCCCGAAGGCTCAGAGAAGGTTGGGGGAGGGGACCCACTGGAACAGCTGTTGGGAGACAGATGGTAGAGCCTCCCGTCAAGGCCATCCAGCGTGTTCTTTAACGTGCACAGGGTATGGCTCTCCCGCACAACACGGGGCCACGGCTTAACGTCCCATCCGACGGACGGCGGCCTTTCCAAGTCCATCGGTGTTCCCTACTGACCGTGGGAAGGGCGGGGAATTTTGCGGAGATAAATCTCAACGCTGACCCAGCTGGGACTCGAACCTGGGAACTACAGATTACGAGCCTGACGCGCTACCGACTGAGCCACCCCGCCCCTTTTTCTGAAAGGTATTAGTTGTTTCATCTTTAAGGGTTAAGCCTTTCAACTAAGCTATCTATCCCCACTGTCCCCTCACTTATTTTGAATGCTTTTTTTAAGCTCGTATCCAGGTGACGAAGC